>JAQLOL010000022.1:2339329-2360955 GCA_029783665.1 Naso thynnoides | reverse complement strand
CAAACCATAACAAATAAAAAAGCAAAGCATGGTTATAAGCAAAAAGAAAAGACTTTATACAACAAACTTAAATAAGATAATAAAAAATGTAAATGATAACGAGGTTCTACAGAAAAAATATAAACTTTAACACAGGCAATAGTTAAATAAGCTATAAAAAAAAACTAAACAGATAAATGTGGTGCCGGGATGAGAGGGAGACATGTGACTGGCAGGATGGGGCGGGTTGTATGGTGGATGGAGAGGCACTGGCCAGTTGCTTTCAATACCCTATCACTGTGGTGGCACAAATCAGGAAGACCTGCAAAACACACACACACCAGACCCAGCAGAGGCCCTGGGCCTGTAACAAAGAGCAACCAAAAATGTCTGCAAATTGGGGAGACAATAAGGTTCAGGAGCTTCTTAGCACTCTGAGCAGAGGGCAAGATGAACTGCCATATTACAGGGGTGGTATATTATTGTTATTGTCACATTATGCCATTGATATTGTGTACGAAGTGCAGCCCAGTGCATATGTTATAGGCTGTGTAAACAAAGCTTATGATATACAGTATGCTAAGATATCTCCACACCAGTGCTCCAGTGTTGCACATCAAGCCTGTCATGCCCTCTAAGTTCTGCAAAGTTACATTTGGTACAGTGTAAAACACAGAAGCAGTCTGTGTTTCAACAGACATCTCTGTGTAAAAAGGGCTCATATAAAGGAAACACCTCTTTCCCTTTTCCCTCCGCCACCTTCTTCTTTCAACTAATGTGTTATCTTGGGCCTTTTGTTTATATACAGTATTTAATCTTTTCGAACAGAAAAAAAGGTGGTATGCATTGAAATCTCAAAATTCTCCCAACATTCCACCTGAAATATACTCATCCTGTTCATACCTCAACACCTCCTTCATCTTTTCCTCAGCTCATGCTCTTGTGCCTCCTCATCTTTATGACAACAGTATCCTCTCTACTTCTTTTTCCACACACATAATTGCACATGCGTGCACATACTGATGGATATGAAAATGAAGGATTGGAGAGGCAGCGACATGAGGAAGAGAGCTAAGAACAGGGAGCAGACAGATGGAAAGATGGGTCGGTCAGTGACGTTAAAGGGAAATGATAAACCAATGAGCGAACATTAATCCTTCAGTCCTACAGTTCATCCGTCTGCTCATTCAGGGAAAAAGTGAGGGAAAAAATGGCAGAGAAATGGATGGATGGAGATTAATGTGGAAATGGGTGGATGGATAGATAGACGAGTAGATGAATTGACAAGTGAAGAGAAATATGGATGGATGGTTTGGGTATTTAGGATTCACAAGTCATTAAAGCTGCATATACCTTCACAAGGAAAGGGAAAAACTGTTTAAGGGATGACTGGGTGAGTAATGGAATAAAGGAGGGCTGGAGTGAAATATTTAATGAATGCACAGCATGCAAACATATTTCAAAAGATGAAGCTCAGATCAAAACTCAAGTGTGTCAAAACATTCAGTGGTTGAAGAAGTACTCAGATCTTTTACTTTTAATAAGAGTAACAACAGTACAGTGTAGAGATAATCAGTTTTAAATAATCCAAAACTTTACATGGAAATCCGAGGGCTGGCCTGTGGGCTTTTGCTTCTATGACACATTTTTTAATGTTTCTGCTAATGTACGTGAACTGTAATTTAAGTGCATTCTCATGTTCCACATCATTGGAAAGCTTAGGTTCTTGTTAATGTATCGATGCAGACCTTTAAAAACACAATCACAATGGAAGATTTTATCACCACTTTTGCCAGACCAACAACAAACAAAGTAAACACACAAGGACTGTCTAAACTCATTGAACAAGCTCTGTTGAATCCCACACAGTTGATAACATCCTGTCAAAAACAGTCCTCTTACATTGGCAGTTAATTAAAATTCTAAGTCCAAAATATATCACATCCATAAATATCCAAGATGATTTTGAAACTGCTGCTCTTTTGTCACATTTTCTTCTTTTTCCTTTTCTCCTCAACATACTGTATAAACACCCTAACCCTAACCCCAAACCATTATTAGAAACCTTAGATTATTGTGATTTCAACTGATGCAAACCATTTCGAGATAAAACCTCCCCCCCCAAACAATCAAGAACAACAGGTACAATCAAAACCTCTTATGGAAAATCAAGACGGACACAGTCACAAACCCACCAACCCATATCCATAAACTGCCAAAAATGGCTACTGTTGCATGGAGCTTGTCAATGTGTGCCTAAAATGGCTGCACTCTGAGCTTTTAACTAACACCTCATTTCACTTTATAGGAGTTTCTCTGAGTATCACACTTGCGACGATGCATTCACCGCTCCCAAGCCCCCTTACTCCCTGGATTTGGCTCACTGCACCTTTCTTTCATTTCCCCGAAATGAAGTGTGGTCTCTGGAAAGCAGCAGCAGACCCCAGTTTCAGGTTGATGGTGACTCAGGTGCTCATAATCATCAAGCTTTGTAACTTGGACAACTTACTCACCAGACTTATTGCTTGCACCTGCTGCATTCACATTACTGTGCAGCATTCCATTTGTGCACAACAGGGACAGTTTCTTAAAGTTTTAAAGGCATCTCTCATAAATATACATCTTTTTTTCAATATTTTGAGGGTTTGTTAATTGCAAAAAAAAACTAGTAACCCTCTGTGGCATTCCTAACAAAGAGCGAAAAAGCAGGACTGACCCAACGGTTTATTGTCTTTATTTCTTGTCTCTGTAAGAGAGTAACTGACCCATAGAAACCTACAAACATTTTTCTCTCCATTCTGCTCCATTTGACCCAATCATCATTAGCCTTTCTTTACTCAGAGTGCGCAATTAAATAAATCGACTGCCTTGCTTCCACGCATTTGCCCATTATACTGCAGGAAACTGAGACGTGAAATTGCTAAAAGAGCCGAGACACAATGGATCAATTATTCTGTACGTAAAGGGTCATGTCAGCTTATCCTTCCTTCGACATGTTTCATTATTATAATAGGATGAATTCCTTGTTTCCTTCACTCAGACATGCTTTCAGATGTGCTTTTTCTGTCAGTTCAACTATTCTGGTTTGTCCTGAATAGGTTCTATTTAGTCCTATTATGAATGAAGTTGCATCGGTTTTGTCAGCACTAGTGATGATTGGAATGTGCCCACATAGAGTAGTACAGAGTGCAAGTTGTATTCCCTATTCACCAGACGAAAATTGTATAAACAGATGAATATATAAGTCTCAAAAATATTTTATTGTGAAATACATAGAATGATAAATTCATCCTCGCTATGTATGGACATTTAAATATGTGTTCTATATGTACTTTAATATAGGTGTATCAAATAGTGACTAAATGGAATAAATGACCAATTAAAAGCACATTCCTTGTGGCAGAGGACTTCTGGTCCCAACACATGCCTCTATCACCTGTTACCATGGCGATCTGCAAGGACAGAGAGAGGAAGGTAGACAAACAGACTGAAATGGGATAAAGAGACTGAAAACATAGAGTATTTGTCTGTGCAGCACTGAGACAGTGATGGACAGCGACTGAATGAGAGAGACGCAGGAAGTTAGTGTTAAGTGTGTGCAGTGGTCTAATCAAGGATTCGTCCCTGCGCCTCACAGAATAAGGTTGGGATTACAATATTTGATCCATCTGATTCACTCCATACAATGTTCTTTATTTCCTTTTGCATTATAAGCTCATTGGTTCCCATTTTAGAATGGAAAATGGCTCATCTGATGGGTAAGTGTGTCTAAAGTACAATAGAGCTACTTTGTCGATATTACATTATGCTGTATAATGTTAGGGCTCCAGAGGACTGAGATAGAGTGACAGTGGGAGAGGTAGAGAGCAGAATAAGAAGAGAACAAGCAGAACCCATGTAATCCTTATGGGGTTCTACTCACACGGCTGTGTTAAACAGTACAATATCAGCAAATGGGATTTGATAGGCATATCATGGATAATTTGTCTTGCTAATATTCACTCTAGAATAGAATGATCCCTGATTGTTTCACATCTTATATCTGCATAACTGTATTTGGGAATATCAGCTCTGTTCTGTTGCACCATTCCTACCATTCTTGGCTTGTGTCTTCTCTTCCAACTCACTGCTTACATAAAATGACCATGGCTTCCTCTGCAGTAATTGTACTCCTCCAGACTTTATATGTTGTTTTTAATCCATGTCAGCTACTGTTTCTCCATTAGCTTTTTAAATTTCTCACTTTTATGTGCTACTACTTTTGGAACTCAAAAGTAGCTCTTGATTTTTTTCCAATTTGATCAGTCAGCACAGCCATGAAAAGCACAGAACATTGGCATTTTGATTTTGCTTCTCAGTGCAGAAATGACTTCCTACAACACATCTGCCACTCATGACGTCATTATGCAATCTACCTATTTGTTTTTTGTTGTTTTAAGAGACAAAGAGAGTAAGAGAATGACAGAACAAGGTCACAATGGTTAAAGGGAAGGAAGAGGATGCATGATGATGCAAGATGTATGATGGGAACAGAAACAGCGAAAATCTATAAGGGGTTATTGTTAAATGAAAACTGGGTCTACAAGTTATGATTTATGATTAGCACAATTTAAGAGAAGTCAAAATAAGGAGACACAAGTCATTATTCAGAAAGACAGTGTACGGGAAGGATAATCATTCACTGACTACATTTCATGACAAATGTGTTTGTTCATCTGCCAAAAAAAGGATTGAAAGATTTCTTTCTTTTTGTTCTATGTTGCTGATGACTTTCTTTCACTCCCTTTGTACCCTCCTGCTCAGCACTCCTTCCACACCAGAAGGTTGTTTATAATTTTCTAGCATGGTAAGCAGTGGTCACATTAGCATGAAATTGACTTGTTTAAATAGCCATAAAACATCCATGGTTGCAGTGATGGCACTGTTGCCTCTCACTTGCTTTCGCCTTTATTAAAAGATATATCATCATTTATGTTGTGTGCGAGCTTACAGTCGTGCACACCAATGTGAACGTATAGCACTTAGCATTGTTGCTCTGCAATCCTGTGTGTGTCTGTGTAATTTCATATTTTTACTTGCGTGTGTGTGTGCTGTGAAAGATACAAGTGGAATCAGTAAAGTTAAGTGATTGTACTCATTCAGACAACCTCTTGCCACAAATCACCCTCTCTTTTTCTGCTACCTTGATTTCTGACTAAGTCTGTGAACATATACATCAATCTGCACTTTTTAATTAGCTTTGTTTAACTATTTTATTCCTGTCGCTGCTGCTGGGAGAAGGGATTATTTTCTATGTGAGCTCTTACTGGAGTGGAGAAGAGAGAGGGATGGAGGGAGAAAGAGAGATGGATCCACAATAGTAATCTGTAAAAGCAGAACCCAGAGTGCGAGAGTGAGAGAGAGTGAGACAGAGAGGGAGAAAAAGAGGAGGGGTGGGTGTGGGGAGAGAGAGGGAGATGGTGCAAGCAGGGTTTGGGAGAGATAATATCACAGGGATGGGGCAGAGAGAGACTTTACGGGCCATCAAGCTTGTTTTTCTTTCACTTGTTCTTTAAAAGAAAATTGAGTTCTGTCTCAGTCAACCATTAATCTTGTTACAGAGGATGACTCCAGTGCTCGGACATGGCGACATACATATGCACACTTATTAGATGTGCAAACACATTGATACAAATAAACACCACGGACTCAGTTTTTCAGCACAAATTTGATACTTCTTGGGTACTATGCCATCTTTGTAGTCTATTCAAAATGGGTGACACATGAATGAGGTGAATTGTGTCCAAGGGCAAAAACTGAGTTTTGCACAGAAATGGTAGAAGTATTCTTCAGAGGGATACTTTTTACTTTTACAGTTTGAGTGCATTTCAGAATCTGAACTTTATTGTATTTTAGTAAAGAAGTTGTGTCAGTACCTCTGCTTTTACCAGTCTTTTTTTTTCTTTTTTTTTTTAAACACAAGAATCTGTACCTGTACTTAGCTAAAGAATGTGTGTACATTATCCACCTTTGTTGGCCTCACTAACAGGGAAGCAGGCACGCCAGCTTTCTTTTATGTCTGCACACAACACAACACACACATACCCACGGAACTCTCTAAGACCCTACTTCTTTAATTTATTTTGCATTGTTGTCTAAATTCCTAATTGCACTTTTTCATGCCCTGAGAGGCCTGTTTATTGCACTCTTTAATTTATGAGCACTAGGTCACTGCAGGAGCTGGCACTGAGTGATTTTGCAGGATTTAAAGGTGGCTTAAGTATACTGGGTTGGATGTAATTTACCTCAGAATCACATCACACCAGCCAAACACACAAACATTAAAATATGTGAGGGTCAGTGATTTTGCAGTTTTAGGTCAGTGGTTCACAGTAGAGCTTGCATACACAAGATATGCTTGCGCAGCCTGTTACTATGTTATTTCTGTTACTGTCTGAAGGTTATGACGTGTGGAACTTTCTTTAACAGCTGAAGAAAAACACAGCAGACGCTCTGTTCTCTGTTAACTGGGAAAAAGGATTCTAGAGAGCTCTGATCCCATTAAAACTGGTCATTAACATTACGAATGCCCTGTCATAGCAGTCACTTTACAGACATTAGTCATATTCGCACTGGACTACAATTACTTTTAATGGGTTTCTGTGAGTTCAAAATTTAGGACATTTGCAAGCAAATCAAGTCTGTTCAAAATCATCTGCTCAAATCTGAGTTACTGTTTTGATTTACTGAATGGGTGATGATAATGAGCTTCTTGAACTTGCACCAAAAAATTACGAAGGCTTTCATTCAGATTTCCACTGCAGCTTCCGAATCCAGCACAGAAACAAGCATGAATTCCCAAGAAAGAAAATATACCCCAATTTAATAGAGATGCCAGTTCTTACTGGATAAATATTATCAAATGTAATATTCTGTAAGTCTTACAAATTGCAGGACAAATCATGCACATAGTAACACCTAAAGGCTACCCAGTGTAATCATTAGCAGCTCTATTGGAGCAATTTGTGAAGATTGAGTTTGCCCAAGGGTATATTGGCAGTTGTTTGTTGAAGGATGGTGGGCACAGCTTGCTTGTGAAAAATGAAACCAAAAGTTGTGTAATGACATGAAGGCAGCAAGGGAGAAGAGAGAGAGAGAGAGATGGAGGCGCTGTTGTAATGATTGTAATGGGACAGACAATTCGGGCAGGACCCGCTGTTAGATGGAAATGACAGAACGGGAGAGAATGAGAGATGATGACAAAACAAAAAGGACAGCAAAGTCTTCAGTCACAGTACTGTGTGTGTTTTTGTGTACCTAAACAGAGGGGATGGAAATGTAGGGTGATACAGAGGGAAAGAGTAAAAATGCTTGTGAGCGAGTGAAAGTATTTTTCACAAAGAGAACACGATGCATTTAGCTACTTGTCTGACCCCCTGTCATGCACTGTTTGAAGTCTAATTCTTCTCACTAAAGGACAGAGAGAGGGAGGGCTGGAAGGAGGAAATGAAGGATGTAAAGTTTAAAGGAAGCCAGAAAACAACTCGGTGTGAAGTGTTAGGCTCACTGATGGAGAAAGGGGGAGATGAGAGACCGAAGTGAGAAAGCAGAGGGGAGACTAAGGAGGTAAGATGGTGAAGGAGTGATAACCAGGAGGTGCAGAAGAGGACACAGCACGTAGGAACTAATGGTGAAGAGGAGGCCAGCTGGGTGTGAATGCGAACAAAGGGCAGGAGAAGGAGGGAGCAAGAGAGGGAGGTAGAGCAAGCCGTGACTCATGCAAAGCGCAGGCAGAAAGACAGCTGAACTCACACCCAGTGTGAATGAGCCTTGAAGAAAGGGGATATGAAGAATTCCTGGAGAGGAATCAGGAAACAAGTGAAGGACAGGGGGAAGAGAGGAGAGGCAGAGAGGCAGGACAGGAATGCACAGTTGAGCCACAGTGTGAGGCATGAGAGAGAGCTGGGAGGTGTGGAGGGTAAATGGCTCAGTGTGAAAGTGATGAGAAAAATGAAAGTTTTTTTATCTGAAGCTGGTGGAGAATGGAGTGAAGAAGACCCAGTGAAAATGAGGTGGAGCAGGAAAAAAGCCAGGGAGAACATGGAGGAAAGGACGAAGTGACTTTTTTTTTTTGTTTGTGTGTGTAGGGGGGGTAGATTCAGAGGGAGAAGGAACAAGACAGGAGATGCCGTTCCATTCACTCTGTGATGCATGTTGACCAAAAAACAACAAAACAAAACAAAGAATATGGAAGATGTTTAATGTGAGTAAGACGAATTACTGAATCATGAAGAGAAGCTCTAAAATACATTAAGATGAGAATATAAAAAATGGATTTGATGTTAAAGAGTCGAGTAAAGAGTCGAAAAAGAGACTTTTCTCCATCTTTTTCTGTTTGTCTTGGATGTGATTGTTGTGGTGGCATATTAACTGGAGAACCGGAGGTTTCCGTGTTTTCCCAGCCCATGCTGTCGCTTCAGAACATGATTGAGCTCACCTCAAAGCCTGTTTCCTTGGTGCTCATTTGTGAGCCTATACCTCCCAGGCTCAGCTCCAGGTGAGAGCCTCAGTCTTTCTCTTTCAAGTGAGATAGCTCACCTCCCGTCAGGCCCTTTTATAAGTGTCTTTGTCTGGCACTTCTCCTGGGACCAATTTGCTGTAGGAGATCCTACCAGGAACTAATGCTCCACACAACAGATATCAGGGTCATGGGGGCACTGAAACCTTTCAACTCCAATAAGGTGGCAATTCCAGGTGAGGAGACTTCTTAGAAGAAGGAGGGAGAGAATCGGAAGGGGAAAATATCAGAGGTATCAGAGGTGGATGAAACCTGGAAGAAACAAAGGACGTGACATTTCCTGATGGATGAAGTGACAAAAGAGAGGGACAGAGGGAACAGGAGAGGAAGAAGTGTACTAGCTAAGCTGAAGAGAGGAAAAGGCCTGAAGCAAAATAAGCTGTGAGGGAGAAATAGTAGCAGGACAGGAGTGCTCCCCTGTGAGATCAGACTGAGAGAAGGAGAGAGAACTGGAAGTGTGTGTATGCCTGGAGGGAGTTAGGGGAAGCCAAAGAGATGTAAAGACAGGAAGGAGGGAGAGATGTGGAACAAGTGGAAGAAGGAGCAGAGTTCAGTTGGAGTAGGGTACCATGGGGTATGTGTGAAAGAAAAATACAATAGGGCAGTCACATGTGGGAAAGAGAGTCAAGCTGTGTGTGTGTGTGTGTGTGTGTGTGTGTGTGTGTGTGTGTGTGTGTGTGTGTGTGTTTGGACCTCTGTTTTCACTGAGAAATGTTTCTTGGCTGTGTTGCAAGGCGTCTTTAACAGCATTTGGACCATATGGCACCAAGACTCACCCAGGCAAACATTACAAATGAAGTTTTATTCCTGGGTTCCAGAGGCATCTGAATTAGGCACAGAAATGTTTCCCTCTCTATTACAACACAAATTAAAAAGTATTTCTCTCCGGCATGCAGAGCAATGCTTGTGAATCTTTTGGACTGCAGAATAAATGGCATTTATGTGTTTTTTTGTTCACGTATACACTGTTTACATCTGCTTGCATGCCAGCTGTATGTGTTGTTTTTGTCTGTATGTGTATAAACACTAAAGTCTCTGGTGAAACCATGTCAATCCTCGAGATGTTTACACTGCTAATGTGTTGACATTTCTCCATGTCTGTGCAGCCAACTAACAGTCTCATAGGACTTGTAGACAACACATAGACATGCAAGGAAATTAGGCTAGAGAGTCACCGGCACTAAAAGGAGACTCCACATTTCAAAAATTTAAATCTTTCTCTCATCTGTATTGTTAACATGAAAAACTCTCCCAAAGCTGACACCGTACTGCTACTTGCTGTGCATCTGCTCTGCTCAAAAAATAATCTTGCGAAATATTTGTTTGGATTGCAGGACAAATTACTTCAGTATTATAGTAGTGTTTATCTAACCCAAACCACAGAATGACTGCTAATCACCAGAAAATTATGCAATAAAACTGCTAATGGGAATCCCTCATGAATGGAGACCGATGGAGCCAGCAAAATGTCCTAATGACTGCTGAAAACTGGGGAAAGCATTTTTTAAAATGTCCAGTACGAATGCAGACCAAGTTCAAAATTGAGTCATTAATGGCTATAACTGTGCTTAATTGAACAATCATACAGTATAAAGAAACACATACCAGTTTAAATAATTCTATGATTAACATTTAGACTTCAGATTCCTGAACTGACCAGGGTGCTGAATATGCGGTGTGATTGAGAAGTTCATGGCTTGAAGTAGAAGAGGATAAGTTACACAGTTCCTGTTACACACACATGCAGTTTAAATGTTTTATTGCTCATGCAGTATGTTTGAAGTGAATTACTTTTGTGGTATGCCTGTTTTGGGTGTTTGAACATTGTGAGACAGCACTGACTCTCCATTGGTGGTTTGTGCGGATCTGCAATTTTCAAGTTTGATTGTCATTCAAGAGATATCCATATAGAATACATACAGAAGAATGAAATTATGTTTCTCAGGACCAGTGTACAAAAGGACCAAGACAAGCTGCTGTGTCATTTCGCGCCACCATGTTCACACATGCAAAATCTCTGCTGCATGCTTAAGGAGTGTGTACAGTATTTATTTCTGTTAGTGCTTAGCATTCTGTGGTAATGTCAGCTTTAGGTACATATTTCTTGGTGGTGTTCTTTTGTTTCTCAGCTCTTTTGAGTGAGCTTTACTGGGAAGACTGTTATTGTCTAATTCAATTCAAGAAATCTGTTTTTACAGGAGACGTAACCAAACATTACTTAACACTGTGTGTCAGGGAATTTTGGTTATATGAATGCTTAAAAGCAAACAAAAGCATGTCTTACTCCATTTCAGCATGGATTATGGAAAAGAAATATGTGTTCTCTCAGCACAGACAAACTGTCTTACAAAAATGGAATTAAAAAAAAGATTACTGACCGTCTCCATGCAAACCCAGACTTTTGGCATTATGGTTTATATACTATGAAAATGATACATTGAGTTTCGGTGCAACTACAATAGAGATCCAGATTAAAAATACACTATTCTGTTCTGTGATCTCACATTGTATGACTCCCTGTTTTCTTGGCTAGATTTTATTTTGCAGAAAGAAAGATGTTTTTTACAAAATTTGAAGCATAAATGCAGATGGACAGCAGGAATTATATCCTTGATACAACGCATAGAAATAAACAGGAGGAAAAGAGTACAGAAGGCACAGGGAAAAATAAGATGACGGTGTCCGTTTCCTCAGATGATAATGTGGAGGCAAGCTAAATTCATTAAGACGGAGGAGACGGCTCTATTGGGTCCTATCTCCTTTCTCTGCTCCTCTCTGCAGACCCTAATGGCCTTGTCACTCTTTTCTGCTCTTTCTTCTGAATTTTTCTTAATTACTTTCCCTGTCGTCTTAGGTCTCTATAGTTTAGATCTTAAGCTATAAAAACAATTTTGTATCAAAAAACAAGAATTTCTCTTGATCATATTCAACATAGCTTGAAAACACTCCCATGGGGAGCTTCAAGGTGAGGTTGCGAAAGCATCGTTAATTTATTGCCAATTTAATGTGTCTACGTTCACAGTGGTTTTGAATTCATCACCATTACATTGCATCCTGAGATGCTATGATGAGAGGAATGCATGTATGGCAACTTACAGAATTATAATGATGCTTGCTATGTTATAAAGGTAATTATAAATTTGTTATAATCAAATGCCGCTGATACACGAACATGAGTAAATAACACACTCATTCACGTGCATACAAGTAAACGTTTTCTTATTTGCCCAGATACATCAAAAAATATGCTTACACATGCACACAGGCGCACACACACACACACACACACACACACATGCAAACTCAATCTCTGTGCAGTTATGTGTGGCACAGTTTTTGTTTTTTAATTAAAGCTCTTGTGTTTTCACTGATAAGACGCCCAATCAAGTGAAGAGCTTCCTCATTGCTGAGATTCAGCTCATGTACTCAGCACACTTAGTGAATAAACTGGATGTAGCAACATATGGGGTGGGATGAAAAGAGAAGGATAAATGGATGACGATGGACACAAGAGAAAAGGATAAAAAGAACCCAGAGGGGCAGCAAAAGACGGAAGAGAACCAAACACACGTTAGAAACACGGAGGATGCAGCAAGATCTAAGAAAATGCTATAAAATAAACACACAGCTTACTGCTGGAAACCAGAAGTTTGGGACAGTGAGAAAAATGAAAACGTAATAGCAAGAGCACTAATTAGAAACTTACCGTGTTTGGTTTATAGTGTTTAACAGTTTTTTAGGAGCAGTTTACCATTTGTAACAGAACTCATTTTGGTAGATGTGAAATATGTTAACACTGAAAATGCAGAAGGTCTGATCAATGGTCATAGTTTGGTTGGTCTACTGCTACTGTAGGAACTAATGTACAATTAAAGGAAACAAACAACACAATTATTCTTATTTTTAGGTGATAATACATTAATGAAAACACACTTGTGAATATTAGATTTAATTTATTGTCTTATTATGTAGGTAAGTGCCCCTGAATTTTAAATTAAGTATCCCCAAATGCACTAATAGTGACCATGGCTGTTATTTACCTTTACTGCAAAGAGAATTCCAGACTGGTATTAGAGATAGGCTTTAATATTTAAGAATATTTTATTATTATTTAATAAGCAGCCTCCATGTTCTTTTATCTGCTCTCATTTTAATTGGTTGTTGCGTTCAGAATATTTAGGTTGTTTTGCCCAGTGTTACAATAACGTTATCATGCTGTACTCGTCAGTCCTCTGCTCTCAAATTCTCTTTTTAACAGAACTATGTTTCACAATATTAAATTACATCACTGCCGTCTTATTGCTCTGTGTTAGCCAATGAATTGCAACAATTCCTTCATAGACCATCAATATTAAAAGCTTTCATCTGATAATTACTAGTAGACATACGATTTTAGGTTTGTTTAACAGTAAATTAGAAAAGCAAAAGAGAGGTAATCAGATATTAGTGAGTAAAAACAGTATATTGTAATTGGCACCACTCTGATTTTCTTTTTCAAATTGTTTGACCCATAACAGAAATGAAACTGTTCACTTCTATCAATGGCTGATTTGAGACCTCTCTTAGATCTTCAGCTATGATTTACGTCCAAGCTTTAATTCAAGATTAACAAAATCTATTTTTTTCAACTTTAAATGTGTTAATGTGAAGAATATCAACTTTTGTGCACTTGAAGTATTTTTCTTGTCCTCCTTTTTCCTTCATTACCTCTCTGTAGTCCATTCATCCTGCTACAATATGCCTTGAAGTCACCAGTCTTGTATAAACAAGCAAATGGTGATAGCAGTGTGTCCTGGAAGTTATTAGAAATTGCATAAGAAAAACGACAATGGCCTTCAAAAGCCTATTTACCCGATATTAAAAGTAATTTGAATTCTCATTACAGCAGTTGAGTAAAGAGAACGTTCTGGATGTTTACGTTGTCCCACTCACCTTTTGTGTGTTGTGTGGTGTAAGTTTGTTTTTAGCAGGTGTGTGTGTGTGTGTGTGTGTGTGTGTGTGTGTGTGTGTGTGTGTGCTTAGACTGTTTAAAAGACTGTTGTCTTAAACGCAGATGGTTGAAAGGTCTCATTGACCTATTGCACACCCATGTGAAAAGGTCAGAGCAGCACACACATGATCAAATGCACACAAGCAGACACACACAATCTTACACATCTGTTTAATCGTCAGCTGACAGTCAGGCCTTTAATTTGTAGAGAGATGAAATCACGGATTGCACCTTTCCACCCCTACACACATGCACACTCCAACCATCTACAGCACACTTGATATTCTTGTGGTCACATATCCTCTTTCAGTTCCCTTTGTCTTTTCTTCTCTTTTCATCTGTTTTTTCTTTTCTTCTTGTCTGCTCTCTTTTGTTCTCTTCACGTCTTTTTTTCTCTCCTCTTGCTTTTCTTGTCTACTTTTTTTTCTTCTCTTCTCTCTTGGGTACTCAATCTTCTGTGGCGTGTTCCATCAGAGGAGGGAGGCAGAAAAGCATAGCACAGGGTGAGTTTCCAAATGTCTGCTTCTGAATAGGGGAGGCACAAATCGCATTACAGCATTACATTGTGAAAGGAGGAAATAGGTTTGACACAGGCAAAGGTTGAAGAAAGGAAATGAAATTTTAAGAAAAAGCTGAAAGAATATGGAATGGGGAAAATGTGACTGAGGAAGAAAGAGAGGGATATGCACAGACTCTCCCAAAGTCCAACAAAGGGCAAAAGAGAACATCTGTCCTTCCTTCCGGTCTTTCTGTGTCTGTTTTGATTTGCATAGGTGAAATCTTACAGTACAAGCTGCTATGTTTTTTCAGAACTAACAGTGCTTCCTTTTCAGTACTGTGTGCAGCCATAAAAAGCATTGCAGGAGACAAGGATATACATAATAGAGACCCATGTGTCAGATACACATAGTGCTGTGCTTTTAGCTGAAGCGGCTTGACAGAGAGCAGCTTCGGAATGAAGCTTTAGCAGAGGGAGAGACTTTTTTTTGTTGTTGATAGTCTGAGTCTGACTTTCCTCAGTATCATTTAAGGTTGCTGAATGATGTGACATTGGCGGCGGGGGGGGGGGCAAATATGAAATGATCCCTCATGTGCATCTACGTGCATCTACCTCCCTCCTACACACACACAGCACACACAGCATACCCACACTCAGTAAAAGTATCACCAGGGACACCATCAGACACCAACATAATCATGGGAAGAGAGATGCAATGAACTTGGACACATTGATTGACACAAGCTGATTGATTACTTGGGAAATTAATTCAATTACACATGGCCTCCAATTAGAGCAAATGGGAAAGATGTGTTTAGCAAAGAGCAATTACCGCAGGCTGCAGTGACGGTTCAAACTTGAGTTCAGTTCAACACGGGGGAATAAAAACTCTTTGACCTCGATGACAAGTAAAGATTCCTGAGAGAGAGAGAGAGTGACAAACTCAGACAGGTGTGAAAAGGAGTGAATTGAAGTACAGGATGGAAGACAGACAGATATTCTGTAAACCTATTCACCAAAGCGTGAAAAGGTTTAAGGTCTCATGGAACTGGGGGTACTTCAGGATAACGTTTGAAATGGAAAACTCATTTTCTTTTTGTCTGGCACTTTCTGCATATTGTAAAATTTTTGGGGGTTCAAACTTATTGAAGTTTTAGGGTTTTCAAAAATAACTTCAAAAATGATAAAATGGTCTGGAGGTGCAGTTATCCCATTTGAGCTTAACATCTTTGATACCTTTTTTGTCTTCAACATTCAGGCAGGATGTCTGCGCGGGCCGTGGCTGGTCTGTTTGAAGACTATCTTATTGTATTTTCTGAAATCATTCCTAGATACAGCTTTGGATCATTTTCCTGCTTAAAACACAATTTGGTTCCCCAGTAAAATGTCTCCAGAACTGCATGTTCCTCTTGAGAAATAACCTGTGCTTGGCTTTAATTTGAACTTTTCCCCATGAAGCTTGGCCAGGCTGTTTTGTTTTTTGGCAGTGCCTTGTATTGCAGCTTGAAGACATCGTTTGTTTTTCTGTCAGAATGGCCTTAGTTTGGACAACTTGGACCCTCCAAATAAAAAAAGGCCCCGATTAATCATATGTGTTTTCACAAGTCTCAAACCCAATTTGTGAAGACAAATATCCCCTGTGGCTGGATTCAAATTGCACAAGTACCAAAACTAAAATTACAAATGCAATAAACAAATGAGCCAAAAATAAAAGCTTAAACTGTGTTTTCATTGAATACATGTGTTTGTGCTACGCCTGTCAACTTCACAGTACCATTAAAATGTTCAGCACAAACATTTCAGGCCATTACTCAATAGAAGCAATTAAAGCAGAACTTTTTTTTTTCAAACATTTGATCAGACACTAAATTGGTGACAATAATCATGGGTGCCCACCTTGAGATCTTCTGTGCCAGGTTGAAGATGTTTGTGAAGCATCAACCTTTTAGAATTTCTAACTGCTTTGCGGCAAAATTTGTATCAAAGCATTATCAACTTCCATTGCTGCAACTTTGTGCTCTGTTAGAATTAGCTATATTGGCCAAGTATGTGAACACACATAAGGAATTAAGATTTTTAGACTTTATTGATATGCATTGTCCCTTTTTTAAGTAAATAAAACTAAACATTTGCATGTCAATATGCAAGATTATAGCCTGTGGCTAATTTCCATTCCCAGTCCCCTGGTAAGCCAGTGCCTGCCCCCCAACCCACAAAACACATCACCAAAAAGAACAGGAAAAAGACAAAACAAAAGCAAAAAGTACAATAAACAATGATGCTGATGACAATCCAGAAATTAGAGGACAACAACAACAACAACAACAACAACAACAACAAACAGATGTTAAAGTGCTAAGGTGCCTTTGTGCCAAAATTGATTTTTTTTTTTTTCCTTTTTGGGGGGGATTCTTTTATGAACTTACACATTAGTAACTATATCTTGGAACGAGAACAACCCAGCTTAACAAAATCAAATCAGTTTTATTAATTTATATATTTATCACACATCAAAAACTTTCCTAAGGGGCCTTACAGCCCTTACTTACCTTATCTGTACAGCAAATGGCATTCTTTATCTTTAGACCCTCAGCTTGATGAGGAGCAACTAATATTTATGGACCAAATGGAAGAATCCTGAAAAAGAACAACAGAAGTGGCATCCCTCTTCCAGAACAGGCAGGGATGGCATAGACATTGCATGTCCAAAAGAGACCAACATTATGGTTTACAGTAGTCCACATATTGAGCTACAGGCCATAATTGTTGCTGCACCGTGTAATTAACCTCAGTCTCCTGTAAAAATAGTCTTGAAGTGACAGCAGCATGTTTCTCGTAGGAAAATATTTTCTCAAATCATAGATGTCTATATTTTGACGGCATCTATTTCAACAAAATAACTCTGAAGGTTTTTTACACAATTCCTTCAAGGTCTTTAAAATATACTTAATGAGTCTGGACAGACATGTATGTAAACTTTAACTGGTTTGCTGAGATATACAACAGGAGGGCATTACTATTGTTTACTTCTACGCTCTTTATTTTCAGCTGTGCCTGTTTTATGCCTTACCATAAAAATGGCATTGCCATGGAAACACAGAGCTCTGACTCTTTTTTTTTTTTTTTTACCTCTCTTGCCTTACTGTATATTGATACTAGGACAAGATAATGTAAATGTGATTTTATAGCATTTCCACGCAAGTTTGTCACACTGCAGAGATGTAGACAAACCCATAAAAGACAAACTCTACAATTTCTTTATATATGGTGTCACTATTCAAGTAGCAAATTTTCCTTTGGTTTATTTATATATTCATTTTTTTAGTAGTTTTGTCTATTTTCTGACAAAACTTGACGGTAGACGTGATTTTAATTGTAATTTTGAAGCCCATTAAGGATCCCTGTCCTCTCGATACAAACTTGATGGTGTAGAGGTTGTATGGTTTTGGAGTAGAGGGATGAAACATTGGATGCAGACAGGACTGGCAGGTTATGTGCAGGCTGGCAACTGTTTGATGAGCAAATTGTGTATTAAGTTTTATTCTTCGGTGTAAATGTGCATAGTTTGTCCAAGAACTCCATTTTTATGTACTGGGTGTTGACTTCCCTGCATGTAGTTTGGTTTGTCTTCTCTGACATTTGGACTTGGCATGACTTCACCTTCCTTGTTACAAACATTGTGATACCTTGTGACACACAAACACACACCGGCCCCCAGGCAGCTGTCGACTTGCCCAAGCTGAATCACAACTGCAGCCTTTCAGGGGATAACGATTTAGTTGGTGCCACTTATTCTAACTAAACTTACTCTTTATGTTATTGCGCTGGAAGCATTTTTCTTCTGCTTGTGATTTATTGGACAAGGGCTGTCCCATTAATATGAGCTTCCCGCCTTGATGCCTACATCTAAAAGAGAAAAGTTGTTTTTCTCCTGTCATATTCAGAAAAAACAACGCCAGGACTTAAAATGTTTGTCAGCCATTACAAGCTTAAAACTTAATTCCAACAAGGAAGAGAAACATTAGAATAATGGAATCATCAGGTAAAAAGTTTCTTTTGTGGTCGTAACAAGCTGTGACAGTTCAGAAAGTGTCTTTTGAGGAAAACACATGTACAAACAGTAAAACGCATCTGAAGTCAAATGGATTGGATTATAAAAACATTAGCTCTCAGTGACGCCTCAGGAAAAAAATGTTTCTTCCCTTCATCGTTTTCTTGCTAGTTTTATCAGGCACAAGGCTTTTTTTCTGATCAAAATGGATAGCTGAGCCTACAGGGAAAATGTGAGATATGGCCTTTCATTAATTGGTTTTCATTAAGATGATTTGTAAAAGTACCAGCAACATTGACTTCTCTGTTTGCCTGTACCTGTCCATGGATGTATTAACAGTTTGTGCGAGTGCAGCTTTTGAATGAAACCAAGCCAACGCTTCTTGGTCAACAAAGTCAGTGCAAACACAGATGCACCTAGTAATTGTCATTACTGGCAGAGGAGCATACTGATTCAGAGTACATAACCTAACTCCTTTTGTTTAATTTAAGTTTGCCACATTAATTACAAATCCTTGTCCATGTTTAATTGTACAGAGAAATGTAGTTTTAATATGACAGGGGCAGAATCTGTTCCTGCATAGGTTAATTGCTGATTCTTTTTAATATAATCATACACAGCTGCTTGTAATTTATTTACCCATTCATTAATTAATATTCATAAATTTTGACTAGTATGATTAAATCTATTAGTGAACAAGCATTTGCTCTTTTAGAAGAAGAAAAATCTCTTTGCTTTTCTGCAAAAAAGCTGTCCTGTTCACAAGAAAACCTTAAGAAATGTATTGAGGGTGCAGAGACTTTCAGACGGCATTGACTGTGCTGTCTGAATGAAAATATTTCCGGAGTGCTGCTATTGCATAAACAACACCTGCTAATGGTTCGACTTTTGACAGACTTAACAAGTTCAGTCTTTTAAGTTGCAAAATTTCTTCAACATGACAACAAAAATTTCTGTAATGCACAAAATTGAAAACAAATTTAGTTTCGCAACAGCTGCACAGATAACATATTAATCTAAAATAACTATCACAATCACTAAAAACACAGAGGCAGAGATTTCACTGGCACCAGTGTCTCAACTATTGTCTTTATAAAAATATGTTGACAGGTTGCTTTTTGCGTATATTAATTATTTAGAAATATGTGAGATATACGTGAGAAGTTAATAAGAACATTAACTTAACTTAAGAGGCTGCCCTTGATTGTCCCTTCAGTCGATCAGTAAACTGTCAGTGTGTCTTCAACACACATCGATTGATTGACTGGACATTATTGTCTTGCCTCACTGGCTGTTCAGGTATTCCTCTTATTACAATAGACTATATTTTTTCTGTGTTTCAACCTCTTTACTCGATGACTGTGCTACTGCAGGGTTGTCTTGCTTTTTAACATTTAAAAACACTACACTTCTTAAACAGGCAGCAGTAATGCCATGTGTTTATTTAGTGTTTGCTTTAATTTGTGTGCACGCACTAGACATAGTTTGTGCTTCCACATTACAAATCTCTTTTCATCTCATGTCTCTGCCCTACCTCTAACACAACTAAAGACATACATGCAGCAAAAATAATAATAAAAAAACATGCCCACTGACAAATGTACCAACACACTCAGTCAGCACAGAGGAAAAACTGTGCAATCTCACAAACCTGTGTCTGTGTGAACAAACGCCAGCTCGCCCAAACTGTATCTCAGTGTCTTCGATGGGACTAGGTGTACAAGTATCAAAGAGATTGAACGGCTGACAGCCAGCCAAATTAAAGCTTTAAAACTTAGCATCTGTCTGGTTTCAATGCTGAGCAGGGCAGGAGAGAAGAGTGAGCAGGAAAGAGATTATAGAGGAGAGATTTTAGGGTGGGTTGCCGACAGGTGGGAAGAGAGGGAAACAGACAACAGTTGTAGTATGAGATTGAGAAGTGGAAGAAAAAGCAGTGAAGAAGCCAGTGAGTAGGAGTTGCAGAGGAAGATGGGATGGAGGAGGAATAGAAGAAGAGACAAAAGGTCAGAAGCAGGTGAAAGCGGTCAGACGGGTCATGGCATCGGGAACAAGTGTGGGTCTTTTCTCTTCTTATCAGTTTAACTCTCTCAACTTCTCTGGCAATTTGGCATTATATCTGTCAGTACATACACAAACAAAAATGCAAATAACTACAGTGAACACACACGCGCACACACACACACACACACACACACACACACACACACACAAGCATGTAGATATGCACTCTCCACATTTACAATTTTGAATATGTCGAAGTAATCTATTTGATTTCTCAAGTAAAAAGTGCTTAAGGCAAGGACAAAAGGATAAAGCATCCAACTTAATGTATGAATATTATGCACAACACGTACAAAGATATTGTGTTCAATAACGTATGGATCATCACAGTGCTGTTTCTGCTACATAACAGTACAGACCAAGGCATTATGTTAATGTCCATCCCTTCAGCCTCCCCTTCATGTTTTACCAAACACTTTTAAAAGTTTAAAGTCGATAGTTCATGTAATGCATTTTAAATTTAAATTTTGGAAAAAATGAAAAAAAAAAAAAATAAAGTGAACTTTTTAGTTTTTAAATCAATTTATGTTCTGAAGTTAATTTGAAACATAACTTGGAATAATTTACCTAAAATAAATGGGTATTTTGCTGTTCGTCTATTTATTTAAAGACAAAGAAAACCTCATAGTCTGTGCCTTTGAAGGATATACATACCTATATATACATAAGATATATATGTGCACTGTACAGAATTAACATGGTAATGATGATGATCCCTGTTGCATTAGAGACCAACTGGGATCCTTTTAGCTGTGGATGTAAACCAGTGTGTATTTATAAATGAGGTCATTCCATTTTCCCCGAAGACATAAACAGGAAAAAGTAGTTTGTCATTTGACTGTCACTTCTACTGATGCACCTGCTATAGTGCACGCAGTATGTGCATGATTGATATTAACATTCATTATTTCATTAAAATAATCCATCAGTATTCAAATGGTGTTTATTGCCACGTGGTGGATTTTTATTTCATTCAAACTGATGTTGTACATAAGGTCTTCTGCCAATCTTGCATGTTTAAAAATCAAGCTCTGTTTGTACCCTAAGGACCGAGAGATAAAGATGGAAATTAGTTTTTGTACAGCAACAGATAGTGGAGCTGCATGCATGCAAGCCATGACTGGGAATGAAATAAACTTTGCTGCTTGAATACAGTCTATCCACCAATATTTTATGTGTGCATATCCCTCGTGTGGTGTCTGGGTGTGTGGGACGTGTTTAAAATTTTAACTAAAAGAAAAGTGATGCATGTAATTATATTTTTAACCTTGACTCACTGACCTTGGCACGTTTTCTGTGAAGAACATGTTGCATGACACATTTTTGGTGTTTGCACACTGCACAACCCCCCTACACATTTATATTAAATATGTGGTGTTTGGGTCTACTGTACTCGAGGGTTATGATAATGTTGAAATTGTAGGTATTGTGTACTTTTACTCTGTCTTCCTACTATCTGGGCCTGCTGTTAGTGTGTGTGTGTGTGTGT
>JAQLOL010000022.1:2315193-2327683 GCA_029783665.1 Naso thynnoides | reverse complement strand
CACACACACACACACACACACACACACACACACACACACACACACACACACACACACACACACACACACACTCAGACCTGTGTGCAGCAGACTATTGAGACATCATGTCGGGAGATATGACATCTGCCGTGTGCAGAGGCAATGAAAATAGAAAAACACTGAGCCATTAACACTGTGCAACAACCAATCCGTTTTTAAATATGATTAAAACATTGACAAATGGGTCATTACCCAAGCTGACAAAGATATATTAATAAGAAAGAGAGAAAAACTGGGGGTTAATTTGAATATACTTGCAGAATGACATGCTCTCGTGCATCACATTAGAGTCTATTGCAAGACCAGAAATACCACTAACAAAAATAGCAGTGTAAGTTCAAAGAAGTGAGGGATAAGACAAGGAGAAGGGCATAGACCTCTTCTGGTGAAGTAATAGCAATAAAAGCCTCAAGGCTGTAAACAGAAGGTCCGTGGATTTTCCCAGGAGACACGTTCATCTCCTTGACTTTACAACAAATAGAGCTCGGAGACAAAGATATATTCTGTGTCACATCTCCTTGCCTGGATTGACAGTGGATGGAGGGAGAAATAGCCAAAGGAAATAAGGAATGAGAAAGAGGATAAACTGTTGCACTGTGAGCACTGAGCAGGAGAGATGCAAGGCCTTTCACGTCAAGTCTGATCACAGCACACCTCAATTTCATTCTTTACCTTATTTGTGCCTGATAAAAATCTGTGTGCCCTATGAAAAAGATGTATTGCCAGCATTAGCTTCTTATGAGTTAATGCGACAAGGAGGATAGCAGGTACAGAGCTGAGAGAAAAACACATGGCAGAAAACTGCTGACGGCCTGGAGAATATCAACGGTGGGTGTACAGTATGTTATCAGCTTTAGGAGAAAAAGATGGCAACATGATAATAAACGAGAGCAGGCAGCAAGAGAGAAAAACTATTTTACATGGAGTCTATAGGGTTTCTCTCCCATTTCATTAAGCACTGGAGGAGATTTTTGTTTAGAAATTTTACTTTTTCTTCTGTTGATTTTAAGAATTCTCAATGAGAATGATAAATGCATGTTGTTAACCTCCAGATTTTGAGCCAGCCTTAGTATAGACTTGGCTTGAAAAGGCGTTTAAGTGTTAAAATGTGGAAAATACACTTTAGGGACTGAGAGAAATAAAAGAGGTGCAAAATAGAGAAGAAAATTTCAGATGTAAAAGGAGCACAGTGTTAATTTCCTGAATTTTACATGTGTTGCAAATGAAAAGATAAAGCACTTGCACTTGAGCACTGGTTCTTTTAAAAGTGCGGCCCCAGAATGCATGTGACATTTGAATTTCACATCTTCTTGTAAATGCTGGACTGTGAAATATTCATTCTGTATAATTAAATGTTGTGGATTATTCCTTAGAAACCAGATGGAAGTGATATTAAAGCAAAAGATAAGGAAAGGGATTCAGAGTGTTAAGAGGGAAATGGGAGGAATGTGGAGGTAAAAGTGCACATGGTACAGTTTACTTGGATTTAACAAACAATTTAGTTGATGGATAGATGAACTGATGAAGATTGATGAAGAAAAAGGGAAAAAAAGAACTAGCTCTGAATGATCTACTGTACATTTGCCAATATCAGATAATGGAGTGCAGGATTAAGTTCAGCATGGATATGCAGCACGAGGTGATGGAGGAAGTATTCAGTGAGCGGAAAAGGAAGGACAGCAGTGTGGAGAGGGAGGCATTTTATCTGTCCTGCTCAACAACACTGGGAGCTAAAAACCAGCTGAATTATATGTTGACTCATGTTGAATGGAGGAAGGGAGTGGCTTAGAGAAGGAACACAAAAGAGGACGAGGTAGAAAGATGGATGGTGTAAAATAAGAGGTTATTTAGGGGAGAAAAGAGAGGAAGCAGAGTAGGAATTTGTGGCAGATTCGAATCATAAAGGAAAGAGAGAAAATAGTGACAGAGAGAAAAAAGAGGATAGGAAAAAAGGAGAAGGGGCATTCATGTGGTGAGTGTGATAACGGTGAGTGCAGTAACAGGATAAATATAGTGGTAAAGGGTCCTGAATTGTGGAGCAGTTGGAGGGAATGAGGTAAGGAGGCACAGACAGGGAAGACAAAAAAAGAGGCTGGGTGAAAGAGAGGATACATCTCCGAGGCACAGAGACTGGCAGGCTAGGAATGGATAAATGTGACAAGATGAAGGAACCAAAAGGGGTCCATTAAATGTTAATGGGAACAGGGTAGAAGGTGGGGTCGCATTCTGAGGGCAGAAACAAAAGCAGATTGTGTTTGTTAGAAATCATTGGTTTGGTATTTTGGGCGGCAGAGGGCCATAAGTCAGAGAACTTAGTGGTAAATTTCAAGAGGAACAAAGACGAAAAAGGCATGTTATCTCGCTCACTCGACACCCTGAACTCATTAATTCAAGTGCTAATTCCCTCAAGGGGTATATTGTATGTATATCAGCAAACCAGCACCCAACAAAGACACACACACACACACACACACACACACACACACACAAGCATACAGTGTAAAGAGCAAAGCATATTTTCAGACTGCCAGCCATGTGAGTAAGCATCTCTCTCTGCCACTCAGCGCTTAGCCGTGTAAGGCACAATGCATGGCAGCAGTTTGGAGCTGTGGAACAATACTTGAAACAATACACAGGCACAAGTAGGTCATACACACAAACACACAGTTTGCAAACACACACGTCTAGAAATAAAGATTCTCTCTTGGCTATGCCAGAGCTGTGGGCGCCAGCCAGGACTTCCTCTCACTCTGTCAGATAATTTTTCTGATGAAATCAAGCACTCAATTATGATTATAGACTCATCTTGCAGCCAACACATACTGTCTTTTCATGCAGCTTATTGCATTGCATAATTGGAAAATTTCTCATGCTGAAAACCTATTGACTTGTCTCTGTCCCTCATTAACTAGGCCACAAATGAATCAATGTATCTGTGAAAAGTAAGAATTAAACACAGCCATTAATTTTGCCTCTTAAATGACAACACAGGATCGATCACAAGACATTATTAATTTGTCACCCCCCAGTTTGTTTCTATACCATATATATGTTGATAGCTTTACTCTAGTATCTCTAGTTGTAATTGTCCATTTTGGATACTGCAAATCAATGAGCAGTACTGCAATGTGGTAATGGTGGATAAAAGTATTTCTGTCTGGTATTTAACCTTTATGGGATAAAACCAAGCAGTAGAAATGTTATCCAAATTGTTTCTTATTACCATTTTAAATAAAATGTAATAAAAAATTAAGTCATCTTGTTAAAAACATAAACCGAGATGAGCTCAAACTGCAGTTTTTCTTTTTCTTTTCTTTTTTTTCTCCACTGTGTTGGAGACTCTGAGTTCACCAGCCAGAAAAAGAAATTTTTAAAAAAATTGTAAAAATATATACTACTAAACTACTAAACTACTACTACTACTACTACTACTATGAAAGCAGATGTGGTACTGTAGCTACTGCGGTTATACGATTGCTTCTTATGGCACATCATATGGTTCTATATGGCTCTAGCAGTACTGATTTAAGTTTTCTACATGGTGTGTTTTTTGCATCAGACACCAAATTCACTCTTTTTGGATAGTATCATATCTGTGGCATGGTTAGATAAAGGAATATGAAACGATCTTGCAAACCGAAGCTTGTGTGCAGCTGTTGCTACTTGTTGTCTCTTATAGTGTCTAACTTGCTTAAGAACTGTTTCACAGCTACAGGTATACAGACACAATTTTATTGGTTTACTTCAGGTATTGATTTCCTTGCATCCTATCCCTCTCTCTTTCCTCTCCTTTCTGTCCCCAGTCACTGAGCCACTGAAACTGGAGGACTGGTCAGCTGTGTGATAAAGTTTGTGTGTGTGTGGTGGGAGGAGAGCAGCTTGGAGAGACTCAGATAGTGAGAAGAATCAGTCACACCTGGGTGCAGGTGAAGCGCTTGTGGTCCATTTCTTCTGACAGACCAACAAACTGTAGAGAGGGAGCTTAAAAATGTGCGCTGTTGCAGGTGAACACAGATATAGTATGTATAGAACTGATGTACAGAACATCACGTCAGACATGCTCGCATCCAAAGGCACCAGGGTGAGTTACTGTATACTATGTGTAAAATAAGTGTAAGACATCATTACTTATCTAATTTTGCAAGTTGAGCTCCCAGTGGTGGCAGTGGAGTGTAGGTCTGAGTTCTTGCAAGATTTCCCAGGAAAGCATATACATAAATAAACACAGAGACCATACATTAACAAAATAGATAAGTCTTTCAGTAATCTCTGTGTCTGACAGCCTGAACTCTTGTGCACATGCCTCTGCGGCTGTGTGACATAAATATCCCTTGAATAAACAGATCTCCATGACTGTCTGACAGGTCATAGCAGCTTCAGCAAGACTGATCCTGGAATGATTTATAATGTGTCAGTATAAGGTTCTTGTGCAGGAGGTGTTCAGACGTGTGAGCAGTGATGGTGGTGGTGTGTAGGTGTGGTTTAGTAGGTGGTTGAGGTTCACAGTGATAGAAGAAAAAAAAATCCAGATGGCTACAGTTTGCACGCCTACACACCTCTCTTTCTGTGGTCCAAATCTGTTTTTATCCTCCAAGTGCAGCCATTCGACACAACAGTTATTTTTCCCAAGCATTGGGAAGGTATAAAAAAAATACTATGCTTCTGTGCAGCTTAACATTGAACTCATACAGAGCCACTCAAGCAGGAGTTTCTTCTCGTTTAAACTTAAAACCTTTCATATAATAAGACAGTTGTGTTTCTTTTATGTACTGTTTTGCTGCATCAACACCCCTAACCCACTCATTAAGCTTCTGCTTGCTTCAGAGTGATGTAACATGGGCTGGGTTAACGCAACGGGCCCTTTAAGTCATTAGCAAAGAGCATTAATGAGCCTATGCTCCGAAGCCCCCTGCAGATTTAAGAGTGTGCGATGTAGAAAGGATGAGGGCACTAATTCTCCAAAGTACCCTAATAAGTAGGGATTAGCAAAGCCTTCCATTAGCCAAAGCCTTGATGATGCTAAGCTAATGCTCCATACTTTTGCTAGACAAGAGCAAACCAGCTAAAGTGTTAGCATGACTGCTATAATAGGGATGCTGAATTTGGATAATGTAGCTTTTGATACATGGCTGGCTTAGCCTATTGATTGCACAGAGAAATGTTCAAATATTCAGAGAAATGTCGACTCACATACAAAATCAGAAAATTGCCTTTATGCTAACACACAAATAAGTTCACAGGTTTACCACACACACACACACGTCCACAGGCTCATGCTTAACCATTAAGATGAAAATAGATAGAAGATGAATCCAGGGCTCATTGATTTTAAGAATGATGGCCATGACTAAGCCGTATGCTGAAACTCGTTGGAGTTTAATCATATATTGTTGCATTATAATTAATTTCTCAAAATGTGGACTTGAACAATGGGTAGTAAGATTGAAACAGCTTCAGCATATACTCATTAATCATCTACATCAATGCACAAGTAAATGGTTGCATGAAAAAACCCCTTAGCTATTGCTAAAAGAGAAAAATGTTCCCAACAATCTATTGCCAATTAAATACAGAATGGGTTTTGTGTTCATATATTTAAAGCCATTACCTCCCATTAGATTAATGTCAGCCAACTCCTTAAAGACTTGAGTGACAACTATAACCAATCTGTCTTAGAAACTGTGACTTTTTGAAGTGGACCAGCTCCAGAATGTCTTTAATCTTGTGCATTAAGTGTTTTTGTTGAAAATCCAGACTGTGTAAGACAATTAAAGTGTCACACGAATTTAGCTGACTTGTATGTATCCAAATTAAATCAGTAATGCTTGAACTTTGTAATTAGCTAACAAAAGCAATTAAGTGGACACCATGTTGCGTATCATTAATGTGCCGACAAACAGAGACACGCTTGGATTGATCACAATCGTAAATCCATCCTCACTCACCACTTGGAAATCCAGCTTGGCACAGGAGACTTTGTCATATTGTACTGTACATCTCTTGTGATCTCTCTCACACACATGCATGCACATACTTATGGTTTAGGTATTACTCAGCAATGTGAGTCCATCTCCTCGAGCTTTTCAACTTTCTTTTTTCTTCTTTCTCTGGCTTTATTTTTGCAGTGTCAACAGATTAGCCCATGTGCCATTTTACAGGCTGAGTGCGTGTTTTAGGTTGTGCTTTTTTTTTCTTTTCGTGTTTGCCATTGTGCCATTTTTGTGTGTTTATCCATGTATGTTTGTGTTAATTGTACTGTCTCTAAACTTTTTTTTTTTTTTTTAACTCACCAACTCAGTGGCAGGATTTCAGTCAGCTGGAAGTAAAGTAAACACATTCTGGTGCTTAGCATGCAGCGGACACAGTGAGCAGCATGAGAACAGAAGTAAGTGATTAAATAAGGATAAGACTGAGTGAGGGATGAAAAAGGAAGGGCAAGGGCATAAGGACAAAATGTGGATCTCCATGTGGGTAAAAGTAAAGAGTGCAAAAAATAAGGTAATGAAGAAGCTTTTCATTTAAAGGTGGCTGAAGGAAGTGAAGGAAAGAGGAAAGGTAGCTGTTTGTGTTGCCATGAGGGTAAACAAACTATGAGGGAGAAAACGGCCGGTGAGTAGAGATGGTGAAAAAGATTGGTGGCTGAAATGGAAAAGGTGCTGAAGAAGGCATGTTAGAGAGGAGGTGGAAGAGGAAGGCACATGACTCCAAATTGAGGACAGTGTACAACATTCAGCGGTGCTGTAAGGCAACTAAAATGAAAATCACTGCAAGACTGCAGCTTTGAAATGATTGGTGCTGAAAGGTAAGCACTCAGAGGGGCTGTTTTGGACGAGGAGTGAGATAGCAGGGAGTGTGATGAGAGGGTAGGAGGTAGAGGTGTTTTTGACAGCACTAGAGGTCTAGGAAGGATAAAAAGGGGAAGGAAGGAAAAGAAGGTGAAATAAGCACAGATAGTATCTCTCACCTGAGGAGCGTTTAGGCAGTAGAGCACAAATAACTGGGGGATTGTGGATAGTCTCTCAGGCAAGTAAAGCCTCTGCTCTGATTTTATACATACATTTTTTTATGAAAGCATACAAGCAACAATAATATTGTTTTTATACCACACTGTTTCATATTACCTTATTGTTTATGAAGTTGCCTGAAGGTGAAACAGTAACGTAGACAGTGACACGACTTTGTCACACGCTAGGCTAAAGTTGTGACTGAGCTTTGATTCAGAGGCCAGTATAGAGCGGTGAAGGGATGATGTATTTTTATAAGCCAACGTGGAAACTAGCATTGCACTGGTTCCCTCAGCTGAAAGCTCATGGGATTTTTTAATGGGATTTTGAATTATTGCTGAAAATGGGCTCTCTGATGAACACAAGTTCATGATACTTACACATTTTGTCCAGAATGAAAATCTTCACAGATGAACACCATTTTTGTGTGTCTTCAAGTGTGGATGGAATCGCCAGAAGCAAAAAGCTGTTGTTAGGCAATAAACAAACTACATCATGGTTGCATGACTTACATGTCGCCAGCTAAAAGCATTCAACTTCTAACTTGATTTTAGCGTGCTTACTTGTCTACGAAACATTCTTCTCTTGCCGTAACCTAACTAGTGATCATGACTTTGTCAATTGTTAGTCTCACTTTTATGTCGCAGATCAAAATGTCTAAATATCTTTAGCCTGTGTTAACCGCAGACATTTCAGTCAGTTAACCCAAAACCCATTCACAAAACACAGACTTTGAGACGAGGACACTGGAAGTGCAAAAACGCTAACTGACCTTGGAGTTTTAGGAGTCATTACTTCACCACTCCATTGTGCTTGTTGTCAGCAGATGGTTGCTTTTGTTGGGATAAAATTTGGAAATGAGGCTCCCAGAGTAGACAGAAACCATCACAAACTTAATTCATAGTATTCTGACTAATTCAGTCTCACAAAATGGTTTAAAAAAAGCGAGGTGTGTCTTAAAACATTCGTTTTTTCAAAGCATGTATTTGTTATTTGTTTGAGACTTGAGTTTAAAAGGAAGGAAGCACATCGACCCACCTGCTTATTTATACTTTTATCATGTCCATATTTCCATCTATTTATAGAGTGACTCACAGCACTCTGTTGCCAGCTTACGTAAAGAGGATTCTATTTAAGCATGTCAAAGCAGGTTTGTTTTTTGTTCACAAAACGTTCCACTGACATTTATCTTTACGTGTGTTTTTACACCTCTATAGTGAGTTTCCTCTCTCTAAGTTGATTCATGTTCTATCCAGTTACCATAAAATAGGTTGTGTGTGACTGTAACAGCTTCAGCTGTGCAATGCATGTGGAAACTAAAGAGCCCCTAAAATCCCATAGGGTGATTTTTTTTTTTTTTTAAATCTCGTGTGCAAGTTAATAACTTGTATCAGTGACCCTTTGTTTCATCTTTCTCATTATTTCCTGTCTTCTCATATAATTATCCCTTATCTGTCTAAATCATTAATTCATATTATAGGACGATTGTAGTAATGGTACAACAACAAAAGGTGACTGATACAAGTTATTAACTTGTGCGCACAAGATCCATATCTATGCACAAGATTAAAAATTTCACCTTGTGGGACTTTAGGGGCTCCACAGGAAAGAAGCAGAAACTGTTAAAAAAATAGTCTCAGAACTTTCCCATCTCTTTTAGTCGGTGCTGCAATGTGGTGACTTGTAGAACAAGAAGTTTTTTGCCTTGGTGCACTATACCACATAAATTACTATGCTCAAAACTGTGACATGGTATTCCCACACATGTAACAGATATTTTTACCACTGATGATGGGCACACTAGTTAAAGTTAAATAGTTAAATAACATCCCTCTGTGTTTTTTATAAAAATAACAATTGTCCTCTTTTGTTTTTCCTCCTCCCTCCTCCTCCTTTCTTTCTTCAGCCTGTGAGTTGATGAACCGTGGTATCCTGGCCCTGGTTAGCTCAATCGGCTGTATGTCAGCAGGCAGCCTTCAGACTCTGGCTGATGCTATGCACATCCCCCACCTCTTTATCCAGCGCGCCCCAGCAGGAACACCCCGCTCGGCCTGCCAGCCAACCAGTCGCGTCCCTGGAACAGATGATTACACCCTAATGGTCCGCCCACCTGTCTATCTCAATGAGGTCATCATGCAAGTGGTGTCTGAGTACAGCTGGCAGAAGTTCATCCTCTTCTATGATTCAGATTTTGGTAAGGAAGTCATGTACTTAACAATCGCATAGAAGTATTCTCTAAAAATTAATCAGTTAAGGTTGATGTTAAGAAAAATCTATCACTGATGTGAGTAGACTAAGACCAAGTAGGACTGTGAAACTGGTGTACCAGTGGATTCTCAGCATGGCAGAATAGTTAATAGGTGTATGTCTACCCAGAAGCCTTGTTTCCTGTTTTTCTTTTTCTGAAAATGTGCACAGAAACAGGCACAAACATGCATTTGTGTTATTTATGTATCTTTCTTCTAATGACACATCAGTCCGTCTGAGTGTGTGCACGCTGTCTCGTTTTTAACCCGCTTCTCTTTCTCTCTCTCTCTATTGTTCAATCTTTCCAGTCCATTAACGATAACATTAAAGTGTCACTCCATTTCTTCAGTCTCTAAGCCTGCTTCTGCAGTAATATTGCTTTACTGGGTTTTTTTTCCTGTAGGTTTAAAGGTCTATTGGTTAGTTATAGGTGTATTTGTAGATGTAACCTTAAGCCTATTTTAGACCAAAGATTCCCTGACGAGACAACTTTAAACTTGCAACTGCTTGCAACAAGCGGTACTGCAAAGTTCTGAAACCAGCAAGTTCACACCAATGCAGTCAGATGAGACTGTGTCTTTCAATTGCAAGGACTCTCTGTACTTTCACTTTTACTTACATTTTCTCACGCTTTTTGTAGCATAATCAGTGCTTGATTTGTTAATCAGAGGTCCCCAAACACAGATGGGGTGCTGTTCAGCGGGTCGAGCGAGAGAGAAAAAAGTCATGGAGTGCATCGAAAGCCTACAGTGCCTGGAGCACACTAGACAACACCTGGGGGCTCGCTGTCAAAACCAAACAAAACAGAAACTGTCATCACAAACTGAGCATTATTTCCTTACATTTAATAATCAGAGCTTTTACAAAATTACCCAAAACCAGCAAGGAGAGGAGCAGAAAAACAGCTGAGTATGGTTTGCACAGGACATCTCCTTTGTCCCTTCACTTTCCTTTTGACACATAGCAGATAAAATTAGTCCTGAAACATCCACAAACGACCCCTAAAAGCAAGCAGGCTAAGAAACCAAACTAAGGGTGCATCTCAAGTCTCTTATTTGTCGTTTCCTCAATCCTCACTTGAAGTGGAAGTTGTTTTGGTGATGGCATCTTAAAGACTGTCCCAAGTCTCTTATTTGTGCACCAAGGAGTGAAGATCGAGGATTGAGGAACAAGGAGCTATCATCAAGGAGTGTTGAGCGTTGATACATGAGTCCATCCTTGCTCATTGCTCCTCGATGATCAGTCAGAAGTCTGTCAGCCTAACGATCGGGTGTAAAAACTCTGCCTCCACAGCTGGAGCATTTGAATGAGATAGCAGAGGAGCATTTCAAGTGTAAGTGGCCCATATTCACTTCTCTGCAATGAATTAATTCAGATGTACAAACGTGAAGCAGTCCACAGAGCAATGATATTTAACTCACAGGTAATACGAGTGTGATAATGCATTAAAAAAGTCATATTGAGAATTAGTGAAGATTGGAAAAACAGACAAGGGGCTCTACACAGAATTTGTAGTGTTTGTGGAAATATATAATTGGGCAGTTATTTCCAAATCACTCGGCTTGAGTAAGAAAAAACACAGCAGACAGCAGCAGTGGGGAAACACTCCGGCCACTTTTTTTTTTTCACATTCAAACTTCTTTCTGCAGCAAATCCAGCTGCTCTGTGTCATTGATAAAGGGATGTCGCTTCAAGTGATGCCACTGAGGAAGGACGTCTTCCTCATTTCCTCTCTCCTCACTTTGGTTTCCTTGCGTCTCTCCATGCATCCACGGTGGGCGGGACTAAGACACAAGAAAAGGATGCAAGTGAAGGAAACGTGAATGCGATTTAAAAGACTTGAGATGCACCCTATGAGACATGATCTGTCTGTCTGATGATCAGTCATTCTCTGCCCGGTTTCTTTCAGGATTCTGGACAGTGTCGCACCTACACACAAAATCTCTTTTCATCATTTCACAACACAGACAGCTGGCACAATTTATGCCCTGAGCTGGATATTTTTGCACCCTAAACTATAAATGAGCGCAGTGGCAGTGAGTTACTTACAGGTGTGTTTCTAGTAGGGCCTAATTATGAAATGGGAAAAACAAAATGTGCATGCATTGCAAAGCAAGTGTGGGGCTGAATTGATAAGAGAGAGAGAGTGAAAGGTGCATTTGAGCTGTAGATGCGAGTCAAGCGGAACAACAGCAGTGAAATTATAAAGCAGCTAAGCAGTGGCACTCATTGATTACATGCATTGGGTTTTCAAAGCTAGACTTGACATGTTCAATCTTTGGAGACTCCTTGCATAGGCAACAACTGTGGTGCAACTATAAGTTCATGCTGCTGCAACTTTCCCCTGCGTCGTTCTTAAAATTATCTCGTTGCATCACAAAGTTTTAGCCCTGGGCTTTGCTTTGGTGTCCAATCTGACCTCAACTTTACAGACTGAATATAACAGCCAAGTTAAGGTCATCACAAAGGGGTGTTGAAGATTAAAAATGTAGACATTACAGTGATATTTAATAATGAAATATTAATACTGTGGCAAAGATATTGGGTATTCTTCAGGCAACAATGCTCATGTAGTGAAAATTGATATCCTGACAGCCCTAGTAACAAATTTTGTCTAATCCCAGAAGAGCACACAAACATTTTTTTCAACAGCCTGTTTAGGTCTATCTCAGACTGACTGGCTGTTACTGTGATATGAGATCAAGTGGTCCTGTGGCTTAATGTCCTGTAACTGTGCATACAGAAGGGGGCTGTGATGGTGCACTGCTCCTAACTTGAAAGCATGTTACATTTTGGATCACATCATTGGCACCAAGGGGATGCACTTTTTGTAATGTAAATAATGTGTGGCTGATATTTTCTGATTTTTGTTTGATTACTTTTGGCAGGTCAGGTCTAGACTCTTTGGACTAATGTACCAAAATGAGCCACTTGTTCACCAGTTGGGTGGTGGTGTATATCAGCTATATGCCCAGTGAACAGTAAAAAATTTAAAAAATGCACCCAGCAAACTCTTATTTGACTGAAGAGGGGGTGAACTGCACATGTATACTTTTTATGAGAGTCAAAAGGCAGGAATCTTTGCACTCTCATCACCTATCAATAACTTTTGATACTATAGAACAGGGGTGTCAAACATACGGCCCGCGGGCCGGAACCGGCCCCCAAGGAGATTCGATCAGGCCCGCAGGATAATTTAA
>JAQLOL010000022.1:2299365-2313076 GCA_029783665.1 Naso thynnoides | reverse complement strand
TTCGGGGGGGGGGGTAGAAAAAAAAAAAAAAAGAAACGGAACGTAGGAAAGTTGAGGCCCGCTGCTCGCGGCTGCGGGGCGGTGAATCACGGCAGGTCCGGCTGCTAGCTCCCACTCGCTCAAACTCGGTAATCCGGCAGTTTGTCCGGTCCGGTGGCCGCTTCTCCCGCTCCTGGTCGGTGGCAGGCGGGGGGGGTTAACGGTATCCCCGGTGTTAACGGGAGGTTTTAACGGAAAGTTGAGTTTTTTTTTGTGAAAAGGAAAAGGAAAGAGAAGAGAGAGAGAGGGGAGAGAGGCAGAGAGGCTGGCCGGTGGCCTGGCCGCGCGGCGGTGTGTGCGTGTGAGTGCGGGCGCGTCCCCGCGACGGAGGAGCGAGGATCCGTGCGCACCGCACCGTGCTCGGCTCCACCTTCCTCCTCCTCCTCCTCCTCCTCCGGGTCACCGCCACGCAGCTGGGACACAGACAGACGTCTCACTCCGACGGCGGGTACCGAAACTTTCTCACGTTACCATAAGTAAAAGTACCACTACTGCGCAGTAAAGTACTCCGTTACAAGTAAAAAATATCTATCTAATATAATATCTAATATCTAATATCTAATATCTAATCTAATATAATAATATGTGAGTGGAATTCGAAAAATGTAGCCTACTTAAAGTAATCACAATGAATTATCTGATATGAAATTTTCTTTTTTTTAAAAAAGTTTTTCTTTATCTTTTTTTTTTCATTAAATGAGAATCATGATTAATTTCGTCCATTTCTTAAAATCTCTCAATTCCTGCGTCATATTTTAATTTTGTTTTGTGCATTTTGTTCTTTTTTTCTGATTAAATCTATTCTTGGAAAGAAAAAAAATCAGTTCTTCCTGTCGGACTCCAGCAGATAACTGTGACATGTCTTTAATGATTCACACACACATTAAAAATGGGCCCCTCCCAGCGCTACTATTACTTTAAATAGTAATCTGATTCCACTGTTACTCTCTTTGAGAAACTTTTGTAGTCTAACTCAAGCACTGCTGGAGTGGATCATCTTCTCAGACACAAACCATCTTTGTCATCATGTCTCCCCCCCCCCCAAACTGGGTGACGTTGCAATGGAGCAGGAGACACGCGCATGCAGGATGTTAAAGGGGCAGTGTGTGTGTTTTCAGACACACAAACACAGGTACACACACTCTGACTTCCTGCAGTCAGTGGACGTCCATTGCCGTCAAACACCAGACTCATATTTGTAGATTCGGTGTGATTCATCACAGATCAACATCCATAAGTTTCATTGGAAACCAGAGACAGAAAACAGTTTGCAGGACTTCTTGGGAATCATCATGTTTGAAGTTTTCCTCAGTAAAGTAATCCACTGATGTTTGTCTGAACAGCCATGAAAACACAGAAAACAGGAGCTGCTGACACACAGTGTAAATACACGTTAAAAAAAAAAACCAAAAATACATAAATCCCTTTATATTTATGAGGGGAAGATGAATAGCAGAACCACACAGTGCAGATCATAACACATTCTTCATAAAGATGCTGCAGGTGACTCAACACGTCAGCAGAACAGCTGCAACATTAAAACCTTAATTTGAGGATTAAGGACCTTAATTTATTAAAACCTATATTTGAGGATTTTGTTTTAGTGTGTTTGCTTTTGTTTTGTTTTTTTATTAATTCCTTTGTTTTTATTGATGTATGTATTTGTGTTTATGCTCGAAATAAAGATTAGATCAATCAGTCAATCAAACCTTCACAGACAGGGACTTCCTGCAGAGGCTCTAGCTGTTCCTAATAAACTGGCAACAATGAATCTACGGACATTCATAAATTCAGATGTCTGTCTGTCTGTCTGACTAAGAAAGTGTTCATTACCTCTGTGGTTCTGTGTATTTAGTCAACGTCAAACATCACGAGTTTGAGGTGTGTGTGTGTGTGTGTGTGTGTGTGTGTGTGTGTGTGTTTGTGTGTGGGTGAGTCTGTAAAACAAGAGGGGGTGGGGTCAGGAAACACCTGGAAGTCAGGAAACACACACACACACCCAACACAAAGAAAGTGGCGATTGCTTGAACAGCCATAAAAATGAAACATTAAACAAGTCTCGGTTTTTGTCTTCATGACTGTGGATGATTCTTGTTTGACCTTTGACCTCCTTGTGATTGGTCCACAACATGGCAGGAATGACAGGATTTCCTCCTGTGGTGGAATAAATCACATGCGACCACAGGGGGGCGCTGTTGCACGTACACGGCTTCTTGTTGCGAATGTACATCCAGTATTTTAAACAGGTGACAGACGATGAAGATGCTGCTGCATGTTTTGAACATATTTGCTACTATCACATATTCAGTAAAAGTACGTTAGTATAATAACAAGAATGTACTTAAAGTATTGAAAGTAAAATGTGACTGTTCCTCTGTTCTCTGTGATCTCATTAGGTATTTGTGACTCCTGCATTTTTTTTTTCCTGTTGGAGCTCATTTTGAACTATTCTGTTTTTTACTGCGGCTAATGATTCTTTTCATCGTGGATGAATCTGCTGATTATTTTCTCTATCATCCATGGATTGTTTGCTTTGTAAAAAAATCTGAAAATAGTGAGAAATGTCATCAGTAAGCCAGAGCCCAAAGTGACGCCTTCACAATGTTTGTTTAGTCCAGCCAACCGTGCAAACCTACACATTTTTACAAACATATTCAAATCATTCAGAGGAAAAACAGCACAACATTTAAAGAACCAACCAGGATTTTTCTTACAGGAATTATGACTGAAACAATTAGCAAAATTTGTTGAGACTGAATTGATTAAGAAACTATTTTATTCAATTATCCATGTATAAACTGTTTATTATTGTTATTTTTAACTCTTTTTTTGTCTGGAAAAATCTTTTCTTTTAAAGTAACTTGAGTTGTCAGATGAATGTATTTCAGAGGGAAATACTGTTCTTTTTACTTTGAAAGTACAGTACCTCCTGAGATGTGGTGATATTTAAGTGGAAAGTGACATAAAACAAGTACCTCATTTCAGTTTTGTACTTTAAATGTACTCAGTTACAGTTCTGTGTCATAGTGATGCAGGACAGGGTCATCGGAAAGCTGCTCTTAACTGCAAAAAATACAAATATGTCAATGAACTACTCACAGTTTATAGCTGTTTGATGTCATGTGAAGGAAAGTGGAGCACAGAACCACAGAGCCCTCTGCTGGACACTACTGCACATTACAACCGGATGACAACAGCTGATATCAGCAGCAGTAATATTACACAGTTCCTCATTGGTGGAAGAAGTACTCAGACATTTTACGCAAAGTAAAAGTATAGTAAAATATAGAAATACTCTGTAACAAGTTAATGTCCTACATTCAAAATCCCACTTGAGTAAAAGTACATATCAGGAAAATGCACTCAAGTTTTAAAAGTAAAACTACTTATTATGTCAACGGTCCCCTCTAAGGTCCTGTGAGATATTTTTTCATATGTGTAAACAAGTAATGATCTTCAGCAACAGGATGAAAAATACTTTTTCAGGACATCGGTGGCTCCTGTTGCTTTTGTTGGTGGTTGCTTGAGTCCATGGTGAAGTCATGTACATCCCAGCAAAGCTTCAACCTGATTGGTCTAATCAGCCACATCATGGCAAACACCTGAGAGGGTCTGTGGAGCCTTTTATTTATAACTAAACATCATATTTTACAAATTGAAAACATGTTTACTAATGTTAGAGTAAATAAAGCAGCTAAATAAATTTAGCGAAGTATTGAGTACAATAATTCCTTCTGAGATGGAGTGAGTAAAAAAAAAACATAATTGGTTAACAAGTAAAATACCAGTACCTCAAAAATATAGTGAAGTACAGGACTTAAGTAAATGCACTTACTGTAAAGTAACCAATGATGAAAAGTACTACATTTACTTTTAACCACTGGTTACTTTACTGTTGATATATCTGATCACCTGTTGTCACATACCTGAACCAGGTGAATTACAGATAAATCACAGATTAAAAACAGGTGCAAGACAGGTATATGAAAAGTAAATCACAGATGAAAGACAAGTGAATGACTGGTAGAGCAAAGGTAGGACAGGTAAATGACATGTAAAACACAGGTGCATTGTGGGTAATACACAGGTGAACCACAGGGAAATGCCAGGCAAAACACGGGTAGGGAAGCAAATGACAGGTAAAACACAGAAAAGGTGAATGACAGGTAAACCATACCTGTATCAATGGTAAAACACAGGAGCATCACAAGTAAAACACAGGTGAACCACAGGTAAACTACAGGTAAAACACAGGTAAAATGAGTAAATGACAAGTAAACTACAGGTAAGACAGGTAAATGCCAGGTAGACTACAAGTTAGACAGGTAAATGATGGGTAAACTACAGGGAAGACAGGTAGACTACAAGTTAGACAGGTAAATGATGGGTAAACTACAGGTAAGACAGGTAAATGTCAGGTAAACTACAAGTTAGACAGGTGTATTAATAGTGAATGACAGTTAAACCATAGGTAAACCGAGTTATGAGGAGATTTGTTATCAAATGGCAACTCTCCTTTGAAATGAATCAGTCTACTGATTGGTCAGTTGATCTGATGGGAGAGTAACAGGAGTAATCTGACTGTTGCTGAAACTTACTTTGTAATACTGTAGATTAAACATACAGCCTGTGAAATAAAGGACTGACAATGCCAACTAACATTATTTGTGTGCATAAATTAAAATATTGACCATATTTAATTTCTCTCCTTCGTCCTTGCTTGTTTTCTATACGGAGCTAGAGCCCTTAAAGATATAATAATTAGTCCTCTGATATCACTGAGCCTATAAATAATGTCAGTTTATGTGGTGTCACATGGGAAAACCGCGTTCACACAAACAAATTTCTGTGAAACTAAACAAAGAATATTCAAAATCAAAGGAAAGAGAGGAACAACATGTTTCTTGTGGGATCCTCGTAGGAGGATGTTTACGGCCTGCGTGACCGAGACTTCATCATGTTTACACTTAACAAAACAAGCCTTCACAACCACACATACACAAATCTCACACGCACACACGTCTGAAGACATCTTAATTTTTTTTTTTACAAATATAAAATTTCATGTTTAAAAGGTTCAGTTATTTCCTCTGTAGTTCTTATCAAATGGCGAGGGGAGTGCATTTGTTGGGATCTATTTTAAACGGCAGATTAATCCACATTTGTTGCCTTAGTGAGTATTTGTGGCAGCAGGACGATGTGCGTGCGTGACTGAGACAACGAAACTAGAGTGTGTGCGTTCATGATCACTGGCGGGCACAGGATATTTAGGGGGCAGAGGCAAAAATAGTAAAAAGGGCACCTGTTGTATGTGGCGGGGCACAGCGCACAAAAAGCCATCAGGCATTTTACCATGTTTTGTCCACTTGAAGGACACGAGAGAGTTCACTTCACCATGATTTATCTACCATAGGGGCTTCAAAGGGGGCACTTCCACAGTGCTTTTTCAAAAATTAAGGCACCAAGGGGGGTAATGACCCCACCTGCCCCCCCCCCCCCGTTTTCTTCTTTAATGACTTTTAAGGCGTGTGCTCATGGGTTATGTGTTCAGACCATTAAATCCAACATGTATTGAAAATGTGAGTGACAAGTTGCTGCTGCCCACTGAGTCACCTTGCCCATTATACAGTTAGAACTACAGCAACATTGGCCTCATTGGGCAAATATGGGAAGTACCACTTAGTGGTAATAACACTGTTGACATTAAGATGATTTGTTTTGTTTTGCTTTTAGCCAATGACGACAGGGGCCTGAGGCACAATAGTAAAAGGTTATAGCTGAATGAAAGAGCTGTTTTAAAAGTGTGATGCTTGTTAGGCTGCAGCTCTTTTATTGGGAGAAAACCAGGAAAAAACCTGTATAAGTGCTGTTTGCTTGGTTTGGACAAAATGCTTTGTAAAATAAAAGTGAAAGTAAGTGAAAATGTTATAAGACCTCAAATGTTACTGGATGAAAACATTACACCATAGGTTGAAGTAATACGAGAGAAGCCTTGGTGCCACATAAATAGCTATGTGTGTATCTGAATTGGCTGTTTAAAACATAAATCAGGTAAATGCGCTCACATGGGATACAGCTATCCGTCACTTACTTGCACACCAAGTGTTTATTCTTTTATGGAATTTATAGTTATAAATATTTTCAGCAGAATTTTTTAAACTAAACACAAAATCAATATAATCTGGTCCCATTGACAGCAGGCTGCCATTTATACTAAGTTGTTTGTCATAATGTAAGCCACAGGTGTTTCATCATCCTGAGTCTTTGTGATGTGCAAAAAGTGACACTGGTTAGAGTTTTTTAAATTTTTCAGAAGTGATCAATAAATATCCCTTTATCACCCTCCATAGTTCTCTGCCATTGGTCCTCATAGCTTGAAAACAAATTTTCTTATCTTAAAATCTGCCCTCTCTCCTATCTTTAAATTCCATACTAACAGTTTTCTTATTAATTATCATTTATCTGAAGAGAACGGTGGCAATCTCGCCCTTTTTCTCATTTTTTTTCCTCTCAACAAAAGTAAAAAAAAAATTTAATAACCGATTCTCAATCTTATAGGTTTCTACAAAGAAAAAAGGGTGCACTATATTATTAGCTGATGGTACAATAGAGAGTGTCACCTTTCCTTGTTGCATCTGCCCCTCAGAGCCTATGCTTGACAAGGCAGATAGTTGTGTGAGGCATTTTCACCAGCACAGAAAAGGCAAATATTAAAAGAAAGAGAAAATGAAAAAGAACAAATGGAAAATCTTATTTTTTTTCTCCAACAGATTATCTCAGACCTTGAAAGAGGGAAGACAAAGATGAAAAAATCTGTCTGAAATTCAAAATGTCAAGATTTTTTGTTAAGAAGACTCATTGTAGCTAAAGCCCACTGTAGATTTCATCTCTGTGGACTTCACATGGAAACACATCAAGCGCAGAGTGAGAAAAGGAAGGTGCTCGGGGACAATGCTTGTGGGATTTTCTTTTTCAAACATCCACTGAATGAAGAAATACTGAATTCAGGACAGGAAAGAGTGATATTAATTATTTATCACTTTCCCCTTCAACTTTCATGGTATAGTCACATACATATTTCCAAATATTTAAGCTGAAGCACAATAGCATCATTTTTGATCATAGACTATATCAACTCTTGTGTATAAGAAAAACATGTAAAACCATACAATTATTTTCCATTTTGAGTTATCTTTGTGTAGATACAGAGCTATTATGTCACAAGCAAATTCATGAAAATTTTACATCGACTTGATTGGACTTTACCTAGAGGTGACAAATTGCCATGTTTAAATCAACCTGAATTGCAAGAGACAAAGGTAAGTGGGTGAGGAGGGAAAGGAAAGAGAACAGGAAGAAACTGACAAGCATGAAGTTGTTTATAGAGACAGGGGAGAGAGAACAAGAATGATGACAGATGGATGCATAGATGGATATATTTTATAACGGTACTGAAGTCCAGAGATGCTGCTGGGGAAAAGCTGGTGGGAGGAGAGAAATACATAAAAGCTCTGCCAAGAGAGATATGGGAAAAGTTGAAGTTAAAGAAAGATTCAGAGAATTGAAGGCAAACAGGTGCACTTGTGAACCAAACACCAAAAAACCTACAAGCTTTATACAGGGAGGTCATGTCTTACTTTGTCTCCTCCAGAGTAAAATTGTTCGGAGAGAAAAAGAGATAAAAGCAATTGCGAATGTACAAGGGGAAACAGAGACAGTAAGGCAGAGAGGGGATAGGGACAGATCTGAGGGCATAGCAAATTTGGTAAGGCGGAGTAAAAGGTAGTCAGGCAAGTAGATAAACAAGAAAACAACTGAAAAAGGTTTAAAATATTTTACAAAGGGTGTGATTGCAAAGTTTAGTTTATATCCTCGAGGACACTGGAGGTGAAATGTCTTTAGCAATCAAAAGTTCAGTGAGAGACAAAGCAAGCTAAGAAGAAGGTAAACTAAAGCTAAACCCAGAGAAAGAGGGCCTAAAATGATTAAGAATAAGTGGTAGTGCTGACTATTTCAGAGACATTTTCATTTAACAAAATTCCTTATGTTTCCTTCATCCACTGGAAGCATTTCAGAATTTAAATATCTTTAACATGGTTGTTTGTAAGCAGAGACATTTCCATAATTTTTCAAGATACGTTAACTCTACATGTGTGTTTTGTTTTTCACAAACATGTGAATACACATATGCAGATCAATTATAACCATCCTGATAACAGATCCTGTGTGTCTGTGCTCTACAGTATTAATTCATATAGCAAGGACAGATGTACAGTTTTTGCACACCACAATGCACTTACATAAACGTAACTACATTGCCAGATAGTGTGGTAAATATACTATTTACTCCCCTGACTGACTGTCATTCAATGAATCCTTTCCACTCCAAAGTTCTCAACAGCCTTCATCTTAGTTCAATTTGGTTTAACTTGATCATTCTAAGTTCATGTTATTAAAAATCCCATTAGCTTCTATTTCCCAATATAAGTAGTTCATTCAGCCTGCCTTTGCCACTGTGCTGACCATTCCTTAGGGTTTTCAAACATTGTGAGCTGAGAGAAGCTCTGGTGTCCTAGCGTGTCAGAAATAGTTGGGAGCAGCACAAAGGCTTCACACATCTCACTGAAGGTAGACGGTTATGACTAATGAATGCAACGTGGAACCTAACCTGTCAGTCAGGCACACTTGGCATGTGCGCCAGGTGGTGCATTAAGTCTGTGATTAATTAAGGTAGATGCAAACCTTTTTTTTATTTCACAGTGATAACGATCGCTTTGAAGAGGCACAATAGCTCGTCAGGCTTGTCAATCAAGAGCTTTACTTTTTTTCCTCAAACAATAACTACAACTTCAGTTGGAAGAATTTTTCGTGTGCTGTGCTCACTTACATCCAGATTCAGGTACACCCAAAATCTTTATAGTTATCCGTCAATTCTAGCAAAGTTACGATAAATATTAACATTGAGAGGGGAGTTTAATGCTTTGTCGATCCCGACACACAATAACTGGAATAGCGGGTGTTTCTGAAAACAACAGCAGAGTACAACACAACCACATCCAGCATTTTTGCTGGCTTAAAAAAACGCCAGTAGGAAGTCCAGTCTGTCTCCGATTATCATCAAGAAGTATGAGCACTTTAGACAATGCAAAAAAAAAAAAAAACTAAGGGTAAAAGGCGGTCAAGGTCAAAATTGCTCGTAAAAATAGGAAGAACTGGAAAGAGAAGAGAGCTGAGGGAGATGGAGAGAAGTTCAGACACTTTGTGAAAGTCAGAGAAGGGTGTGTGTGTGTGTGTGTGCGTGCGTGCGTGCGTGCGTGTGCGCATGCATGCGCGTGTGGTGTTTAGGGGAGTGATGCACACCTAAAAGGTATCAAGCCTTTTATAGAGTGCCGTTTTTTTTAAGTGTTGGTTAAGCTCTCTGTGGGGACTCCGGAAATGCGAAGCCTGGGGCTTTAAGAAAAATAGTGAAAGAAGAGGAGGAGAAGAAGGGAAATAAAGCAAGAGAGTGGTCGACAGAGATAGGCACTTAGATCTAAAGGAACGGAGGATTTAAGGAGCAATAGGTAGTCCGGAAGACTCCCACTGTTTCTGGGTCTCAGGCCTTTGATCTTCCTCTTTGGAGGTAAACTTCCCAAGTTTTGGTTCTGATCCGGCCAGGAACTTCAAAATTTTTTGCCACAATGTCTTCAGATTAAATTAATTCTTTAGGCCCAACCTTACATGAAACCAGCCCACATTTCATTTAATGCTCAATCCATTTTTTTAAGAGCCACTGCTTTGAGCCATACAACAGCAAAATGCCTGCGGCAGGGATAAGGATAGCCAGAGGTAAAGGCTGAAGGAGAAGACAAACCAAAGAGAGGGGGATCTGGTCTAACGGCAGAACATAACATGATAAAGACTGCATGGGGGGCAACTGCACAAAAAATGTATGCTATTGAAAATGTAAATTTTTCTTTTCCATAATTCTTTCCTTAAATTAGATTTATTTGTGTACACGATGCTTTAAAAAAATATTTCTTTCTAAAAATCAGGTTAAATAAATCAGATTTATCTGATATAACTATACAGTTTTTTGTTTTTTTTTAGTTCTTTTGGTCATAACTCCAAGAGTAATTAACCTTGTTAATTGTATTTACTGTGCAAATTTGAATATAACCGAAATAATACAACAACACTTGAATGTACTGCAATCTATTAAAATTTTAATTTTACCCTGCTACCAACTTTGGCCTCAAATGCATTTTTTCATGTAAAGTGTCACTCTGGCATTAAATGAATAGAAAAGTGATGCAAGGTTACACCCATTGTCGCCTATTCCTCCTTCAGCTGCCACTCAAGCAAAGCTAATTTGAGTCCACATAGATTCAGTGGCGGCATAAAACTCAAATCATGATGTGAACGACTCTAATCAAGCTCCATTCTCTCCTGCAAAGTAAGCACTAATAATTCAGTGATTTTGGTAGCTGTCATGCTGTCATGCTGTTTCTATGGATGGATGGATGGTTGGACAGTGATTCTCTAAAGCCACTTCCAGTTATGTTTGGCTATCCTCCAATGACAGTCTAAAAAAAATTACACGTCCAGGCTTTAAAGGCCTCCAGCAGGGAGATAAAGGTTGGAACAGAGCAGAAAGACAAGAAGAAGAAAGGCCAAAAACTATAAAGTCAGATTCAGTTTGAAAGTGTGTAATCCCAAAATTTGGTACTTTCTCTATTATTTGAAGTTGAGGTAAAATTCTAAGTTAAGCAGAGGCAGTGAGAGAGGGAGAACAGGGTAGCAGGGAGGCTTTAACAGACAGCCAGGGAGTTACATAGGCTGAATCTCATTTGCAGATGTTTGATGTTTCCCACTTACACTGCACTCAGGGGAATCTCTACTAATACCGAATGTGTTAACACCTCCTTTTGGACTGCCCATTTCATTTCTTCACAGTGTAAAGTTCATATTAATGTTTTCTCCTCCTTTGCTATCTTTCCTCTAAAGGGTATTCACAGTGCAGATTCCAGCAAGGACTCTGTTTAGATGTCATAAAGTTCATTTTCTAAAAAAACAAAGTATCTCACAGACTACAGTAGTGTGCTGTCATATTGACAGAAGTTATTTTTTCCTCCTGTATCTTTCTTTTTATGCAATAATAAATTATACAGAACAAAATAGGTTTATTTTCATTAAAAAATTACATTTCTGATCTACTGCCCCTACTGTAATGTTGTATTTTTAAGTCTAGGCTACTAGTTAGATCGGGTAAGTAAAATAACACAGTCATTACCAACATTATAGGGTGAGGATCTGGTTAAAATTTTCTTGCAGTGTTAAAAGAAACCAGCACTGACAATAGCATACGAACACTGGTCTCCAGTGTGAAATTGGCGGTCATTACACAAGACACAGAGCACACTTCTCGGAAAGGAATAACAGCTTGATCTCACGCTCTCTCTAAATGAGATTCAGCCCAAGAGAAGAGAAAGCAAACAGGGGGAGCTGAGGGAGGTTTCAGAAGAAAAGCCAAGGGAGAGAGGGGTATGAGGGGGAAAGCAAGCAGGGGAGAAAGGATTGCTGGTTTCCGAACACAGACAGAGTGCCATAGAGGTGGCTGGTACATGCAGGTGAAATCCCTGCGTGCTGTTGGCTGCTACACTACATTAACTCTAGCTTTCACTTTGAGCCAGGGCCTTTGAGGATGGATGGGACAGAGGTGGAAATAAGGGAAGCCTGACGAATTGAAAAAGAAGGACACATGGAGAACGGCAAAATACAAACCTCCATGTTGTTTTATAAGGAATCACAGAAACCATTTCCGCTAGCAAAATACCTTTTTTAGTTTCACCTGTTTAACACAACAAACACAGTAACCCACAGTGGCATATTACAAGGTAAGACTGAACCTAAAATCAACCAGGGTCAAATAGACACTTTAAAAGTTTAAAAAGATGTTATAAAAACGTCCGCAGTCACAGGCATGGCAGCAGTAATACTGTCATCTCTATTAAATGAGAATGAAAAGCCCTTGGACTGCAGGGATGCACAGTATGTCTTTGCATGGGAGACTTGAGAGGTAGTGGTTGAGGAAGTTGACAGCGCTTGGGGAAAAAGCTGTTGAGGTGATAGGTGATCATGGTGTTAATGGACCAGTACTGTCTCCCAGAGGAATGTTTCTCAAACAGATGGTTGCCTGGGTAGGCAAGGTCGGTGGCAATTTTACCCGTCTTTTTTTATCCGTTATGGTGTCCTGATAGAAAGCAGCTGACAGCCAATGATCCGCTCAGCAGTGGGGAGTACATGCTCGAGCCTTGTCCTGTAAGCAGCAGGAGGCAAGAAGTCAACCAAACTATGATGGATGATATGAGAATGCTTTTGACTACTAATGTGTAAAATTGAACCATGATACATGCGCATTTGAAAGTCAATGACCAGTTTTTCTTCAAGGTGCAGGTTATAAACATTCCTTCTGTTTGGGGTTTGGCTGTGGCTCAGGAGGTGGAGTGGGCTGTTCATTAATCAGAGGATTGTAGGTTTGATCTCTGGCTCTGGCTCCTCCAGTCTTCATGTTGAAGTGTCCTTGGGCAAGATATTGAACCTGATTTTGCTTCTGATGGCTCCTTTAACGGTGTTTGAGTGCAGGTGTGAATATTTATTTCTCTGGATGCACCTCGCATGCTAGCCTCTGCAACCAGTGTATGAATGTGTCTGCAAATGAATGACTGTGACTTGTGTTGTGAAGTTTTTTGAGTTGCTGCTAAGATGAGAAAAGGACTTTATAAATGCAGAGTATTTACCTACACTTAATATCTCACACAATAGTGCTTTAAGGGATAGTTCACCTAAAAATGAAAATTCAGTCATTAACTTCTTACCCTAATGCCAAAGAAAGGTTGAGTGGAGTTTATTTTAGTTCACAAAACACTGCTAGAGTTTCACAGGAAAAGGGCATTGCAAATATCTCCCAAACAATTGTAGTGAATAGTGACAAGGATTCAAACAAACAAAAACACACACAAAAAAAAAACGAACAAAAACACACAATAAAACCATAAAATGCCTCTATACTGCTCCAAGTAATTCAAGTGTCCTGAAGCTTCGACATGCCAATTTTTTTTGAAAAACATCACTGATCCATGTTTTTAGCTTCACTGTTCACTGTAGAAGTGAATCCTAGTCTTCATTCACTATAATTGCTTGGGGCATGACCTTCCTGTCAAACTTCAGCAGTGTTTGGTGAAGAACTTCACCAGACCTTCATGAGGGTAAGCAGATAATAACTGGATTTTCTTTTTTGGGTGAACTATCCCTTTCACAACACACCACCTCACATTTAACACTGTAAGAAATTACCTGACTTTTGTGGTTTAATTTATTAAATTATACATAGTTTTAAATATTTCAATATAAATGGGTTTTTTCTGAGTTTTAGATTTAAATGTCTTGAGTGTCTTCATCCTCAAATTAATAGATCTTTGTTGCTTCTCCTTGTGTATTAATTCACATATATATGAAAATTCACTCTGTAACCTCAAACTAGCAATGCGACACCAAGGATTTTGTTGGACTCTGTTGATACAACAAACTTTCTTACCACAGGGAACACAAATCAGTCAGTGCACAGTATTTATGTTGCTTGGCGCTATTGATTATAAATGACAGTAGCCACAATAAATATGGAGATTTGAGA
>JAQLOL010000022.1:2282372-2299265 GCA_029783665.1 Naso thynnoides | reverse complement strand
AACTAAGCTCAAATCTTCTTATACTGGTGTAAGTATAGACTGCTATTGCGAGTGTGTGTGTGTGTGAGGATGCTTGCACAGTATGTGCCTGTGCAATCATAGATCTTTGTGACTGTGTTTGCTCTGGTGTTTGATGGGATGGGAAAGAGAATGTGATTTTGCTTTTATGGGGATTAAAGACAGCATTCCAAACTAAAGCACACACATCATGCACTTAATTATTTCCTGCGGTTAATAAATACAGTTCAGAATGAATGGTCAACTGAACGCAGATTTTTGTTCTTGCAGCCTACACTTCATACTCCATAATGCATGTATTCTTAAATTTATATTAGCCTGTCTGTGCACTGTGAGTATGGTTTGACAGGTAGGGTGCTCATGTCATGTATTTCATTAGGTGTCCCAGTGCTGGTGAAAATTATTTTGTTGCCAATGATAACATAGTTAACCAGTAATTGCTACAATTTTTAGTAATTATTAATTCCACTAATTAGAAATCATAATCATCTTTTAATGGTTTAGTAATTCAGTGCTTCCAGACAGATTAGAGCAGGGTTGTTCAGCCATTAAAGACATATTTTGATGTTTCTGTTTTTCAGTCTGCCTTCCTCATCAACACATGGACAAAAAGATACAAGATAGTTGCACCTAGTAAAGAAATCGTGACAGATGATGTAAATTCACTGAAATTGAAGCTAAAACTGATCACTTCTCATTCTGTGCTTTGCTAACACAGCAAGACATGCACATCTGCAGGCACGCTCATGTATGCACAAACAATCACAAAGGTCAGCTCCAATCTAAAACTACCTTGTAAACAGACTGAGTGCCCAGCTGTTCTGCACGTGCTGTTTGTATTGGATGTATTTCTGCCTATGCTGCTGTGTTATATGTGCAGACAGAAAAGCCTAACGAAGGGAAGGTGCAAAGGTATTAAAGTTGCAAGAGAAATAATTCAGCATTTCACCACAAACTACAAGTACTTTGCTTCAGTGCATTCCCTTGTAATGTCATAATGTTGTTGCTGAAATATTGAAAATGTCTTCCGTTGCTCTTACTTAACCTTCTGAACTCACAGCGTTGCTTGTTAGTTTAAGTGAAACGTGTGTATGTTTGTGTGTGCTTACAGGATTTTGTTCATCCTTTTTGTAAATGAATTTCTTTTTAATCAGCATTGTTGCATGGTATCTCTCCTTTTAATATGTTGTTAAACCTCCAAATTTGGCAATGATGCAATCACAGTGACTCTCCAGCCCTCTGGCCCTTAACAAGTCTAATCAATCCAGTTAATTGCTTAGCCATGACACGGGCAATGACGATAGTGTCATCCATTTTCCATATCAAATACATCATTAGGTAGATGCTTTACATAACCACAGACACCCCCACACATACACACACACACCCACGATAAGTCTGACATCATTAGCAGTGGTCTCAACCAAAGTGCTCTAATTTGGATTACCTTGACCTGCAGTGTAGCTCATTAGGAAAAGAGGAGTCAGGCCTTCAGAAACACTGACACCAGCATGCTGGTTCATGTAGCATTCCAATATAAGTCTTAAAGATAATTACAGTGGTTAGCAACTCTAATCCAAAACTCTTGACAGTGTCATAAGTTATTTGATCTCTCAGTGTCCTGGTAAGAACATTTAGAGGATTCAGCAAAATGGCACATCATTCAGTTCTGTTTTATTCAATAGTGATTTATAGCTTTGTGAACAAACTATAAGGGAAACAGGGGAAAAAAATGATTCCATGTGTTTTGAGTTGACAAGCTGGTAAGTCGCTCTGTGCAGTCATAGTCTAACCTCTGTCTCCCTCCTTGTCTAACAGATATTCGTGGTATTGAGGATTTCCTGGACCGGACTTCTCAGCAGGGTATGGACGTATCCCTTCAAAAGGTGGAATCTAATATCAACATGATGATCACAAGTCTGTTCAGAACGATGCGCGTGGAAGAGTTGCATCGCTACATGGATACACTACGCAGAGCTGTGCTGTTCATGAGCCCAGCCACTGCCAAAGCTTTTATCACTGAGGTAAGGCAGCTGGTTTTTAGGCCCATACTTCCTTTAACATCGTAAGTAGAATACACAAGTAACAACGACTTTTCACAGAGTTTGGCATGCTAGAGAGACAGATATTTTTCTTAGCTTAAAATACCTTTAGAGTCCTATTTGTTTGGAGGTTGCTGTGTATTTTGAAACTAAAAACTTTGATACAGAAAACGGAGATGTTTGTGAAGATAAGAGCAACTGCTACTGGACTGGACTCAGTAAGAGATTTGTTGCTTGGACCAGCTTCATGTGACTTAATACATACACACTACACACGGACACAACTATGTCCGGAGTAAGGCGAGAGTCATAGATACTCAAGTAAGTCCACCTGAAATTTTAAAACACACAGGCAAACCTGGCCTTTGTCAGGTTTTAGCTGGTTGTATTGTGTTTTCTATGTTATGAGTAATATCCTAAACGTCTACGAACACAGTTTCAACGCATAGACACGTGCACATATCACAATACAGCTATCTGGGTTGTTCTTAAAGGGGAATTCCCGTTTTTTGACACCCGGAGTCCTTCGGACGCTATTTAGATTCTTCCGATATCTTTGTATCCATATGATAGTAGCACATGGGGCCACAGCAATGCAGCCTCTAAATAAGACATTATCTGCTGTGACACTTGCTCATTTCACCTACATTTTGTCATGAATCACCAGTTTTCTCACCATGTCAGCTCAACTTCCTTGTTATGGTCATCTAGGGCTTTTTTTAGTGGTATAAGGATTTGTAACTTTTGATGATGTCACAGATATGCATGGCAAAAGCTCAGCAGTTTTGCTTTGTTATGGTCGGCTATTTTTGTGCAACATGGCAGAATATTGCAGAGAGTAACATTATGCAATTTAGTTTTTCAACAACTAGCATGGACTCGAGTTATTTATATTGTGTTACAGTACAGTATTATTTGCAGGAATGTATTTATAGTAGGCTACTCCCGCTTAGACATAGGCAGTGCAGATAATTATTCAAGTTTTTTTTTACTGTTTTGTACATTGAGATTTTATACATTGGCCCACGTGCGCTGGTTATAGCCTAATAATATCATTACAACTTCAAAAGAAATGCATTACCTCCACTGCTTCTGTTTTGCCCTCTGAAACAATTGGGATGGCATTCCTCCTGAGGTTCTGACGTAAGCACTGCAGACCCGATGACTCGCCCGCCTCAATTCTTCCACCTCAATATTCGGGTCCATTTTCAGGGCAACAAGCCAGAGCTTTAGTAACTCCGGGTTGTTCAAAGGAAGCCTGTGGAAGCTGAACTTTGTCCAACTAGTCATTTTGTTTGGACAAAGTGGAAACATGCAATGACGGACCATGTTTGTAGCAATGTAGCCGGATGGACTAAATCAGCTGAGCTTTTGCGCGTATATCTGTGACATCATCAAAAGTTACAAATCCTTATACCACTGAAAAAAGCCCCAGATGACCATAACAAGGAAGTTGAGCTGACACGGTGAGAACACTGGTGATTCATGACAAAATGTAGGTGAAATGAGCGAGTTTCATGGCAGATAATGTCCTATTTAGAGGCTGCATTACCGTGGCCCCGTGCGCTACTATCATATGGATACAAAGATATCGGAAGAATCTAAATAGCGTCCGAAGGACTCCAAGCTGCACCGAAATTGTCTGGGTGAGTATATGAGCTTATTTATTCCTATAAATAACGTCCAGGTGTCAAAAAACGGGAATTCCCCTTTAAGAGTTGTGTGTGTTAAGTTCTCTGGTACAATATGTTTAAAACAGATTTCCACTCACGTGGTCATACAGTACATGTACTGTATTAAACATGCAGTAAGGCTCATGGATGTTTCTCTTACTCGAAGAAGCTCTCTGTTTCTGGTATTAATTTATGATGCAAGTTCACAGTCAATGTATACAGCACAACTTATGCTGCTATGAAATGTATCCTGCATATTTAAATATATGTACATCCCTATGTACTTGTAATAGTGAAACACAGTGCCCCCAACTCTTCCAATCGTGCTCGTTATCTCTGCAGAAGAAGACAATTAGGGAAGTCCCTTTCGCTCCTAAACATAAGTGATACGGAGGTCATGGTTGAAAGCAATAGGCTCTAGCTTTATTATGAATCCATAATTTGAAGCGGTAGGATGGGGCTTAATCCCGTGTGTCATGTTCTCATCTCAGTTTAATTAAAAGTGACCTCGGAAAGAGCAATCACAATCTAATTTGGTTGGAGGCGTGACAGGGAGGAGGTGAGAGATGGGGTGCTATTGTGTGTCTGTGAGGACTCTGTCAATGTGTCTCAAGGTTTTGCACTCTTGTGATTTGCTACAGAAAGCTTGAGAACTGCTTTAAGTGATTTTTTGAACAGTAGAGAAAGATTAAAAAAAAACAACTGACAGATATGAGAACTCGGCTAATCAAGTCAGGTATGGTCATCTACCTATTTACACGTCATGCATTAATACAACAAGAATGTTCCTTGTGACTTTACTCTGTTTTTTAGGTTTTGGTGTTTATGTCATTGGTTATCTTGATGTTTTAACCTGCAGTTTAATTGGTGACCTCAGATGATGCAGTGACAACACTTATCATAAGTCAAGTAGCATAACCGACCTGATAATGTCACTGTTTTAAACAGCAGTGTTGGATAATGTTACTTTCAAAAGTCACTTGTATCATAGCAAGATTACTGCTATTAAAATTAAACATTTTACATTATGATACATACTATACATACAGATGCAATATTACCCTTACAGCTGATTCTTTACATGTATTACATGTATGCAGAAAATCAAGATGATATCAAGGCTCAATGCATGTAGCCTAACAAGCTTGGACAAAATCTGCTTTTTTGTTTGTTTGTTTTTTGCGCACGTGTGTGTGCTTATCATTTTTTTTATTTTTTGCATTTTAATGCAAATGAATTACAATTGCTTGAAACATAAGTAAAACAAAGCTGAAGGCACCTGAGTATTGTGGAGCTGTGCTTAACCTGCAGATACTCCTTTATATTTGAAGTAGAGCTCTTCTCAGCTGACAGACCTTTATCTCACACATATTATTCATATTTCACTGTGATATTCTTGTCCCTTTCACCCACAAGTTTAAAACAATGTGAATACTTGTCCTCTCTGGAGCTACACTTGTACACTGACATGTCAGTAGGGTTCTATGTCTTCCAAACTACGCAGCAATGCACCGAAATAAACAGACTACAAATGTGTTGGGGATTTTTTGTGTGTGTGTTTGCCAACAAAGTTCCAGACTTGAGTGTACTGGCAACTTAAATTTAGAGCACAAGCTATTTGTTATATTCCATTTAAGGACTTGTTTAAAACTTTAAATTTTGATCACGAAATGCATGACAATAAAAATAAATGATCTAATTATTATTTTCTTTGGTAAGTGACCATGGTATAAGCAGGATAATGCTCCCCGAGGTGTAAATAATCAGAGGTTCACGCCTCCAAGTCCCCCATTCAGTCCTGATAATGGATACCTCTTTGGGCATTATCCCCAACCTTAACACTGTGTGTATTGCTTTTTGCATAAGGAAATGTACATTTCAGTTCATTTTGAAGGTCAGAGTTGAACCAGTTCATGGATATCTAAATAGTATTGTAGAAATGTACAAAGTACTGGATGAGAAACTATTTCAGTGTTTGCTCAGCAGCATCTAAATTGGCATAAGATGAAATAAAGTAAAGAACAATGTGAAGAAGAAAACAAATTACTTGAATGGTGTATTTAACCATATGTATGACCACTATACCTTCACTTGTGTTATAGCTACAACTTAGTTTGTCAAGTAAGTATGCACTTATGACATATATGAGCTGCACATGTCATATCTGATTCAAAATCAATATTTTCCCCAACCAGATTGCACTGACACATTGAGTCAATCTGTGTCCTTTTCATAATTTACCTCACTGACCCCCCCACACAGCAGGGATGATAAAATGCAGAAACAACAGTCTAAAGGAATAAATATATGTGGAAGGCAATCATTGAATGCATTCTTATTATCACTCACTCATTCTTTCAATGAGATCTGATATTCAATAGGTGTGGGAAATTATTTTCTCTATTGTACAATATTGAAGTGTCGGCCTCCATCTTAGTGTGTGAGTGGAACCCAAATGAGTTTCCTCGAGTTTCTGCCTCTCTCTCCTTTGGGAAAGTTGACAAAGCAGTCATTTAATCTAATTTAGTCAGACATCAAGTGGTTAGGGGTTTCTCAGATGAAGTGTCAGAAGATAGTAAGATTGGTGGATAAGATTGATGATCACATCTCTCTCTCTCTCTCTCTCTCTCTTTTTTCCACCTGATGGTGAGGAGAGAGAGATACAACAGAGACAGACACAGGCAGGCAGAGAACACGTGGAGACAGAAAGAGATGCTTGGGACATTATTTATTCTCTAGCCGAGTTATTTGTGAGGTCATTCATCACAGAGAGCACCTCTCATCCAGATGCATTATGCCCTGATGTTAGACGTGAACAGGAAGCTGTTCCAAAACTACAAGACTTGACAGAAGGAGAGAAATTGAGATGAGAGATATGGCAGGCTAAGAGAGTTGTTCAAAGATAGACGAAAATTAGGAAATTGCAAGGAATTGCCTAAATGTAACCTCCGCTAATCTTAAATTACCAAACTGGCTAGAAATGACCTGGAGAAGTATGATAGCAGACAAAAAGAATAAAATCACGTGCCTGTAAGAAATTTTTCTAACTTTACTTGCAACAGTTTTGGAAGGAACTGGCAAATAATTTTCCTCTGCGTCACATAAGAGAACGCTCATACAGTACAGTGTGTTTTTTTCTTTAATGAGGGCAATTATACAAAACAAAGTCTGTTTTAATTTGGAGGATGTGAGAGTAAGCAAAGCAAAACAACAGAAATAAATACCCAAAACAATTAAACTGCCACCACTGTGCAGATTACTAGCTAGTTTTCTCTTTTGACATTATGCTTTTTGACCCATAATTGCTTAAACACAACCTGCGCTGTAGATTTAGAAATACTTAAATTAAAACTTTGAAATGATCATTGCTTTATGTACTATCAAGCTTGTTAACCCACTGATACTATTGATAGGTTGACAACATTTTTGATATATGTTAGTTGATGGCCATTATAAGATAATCCAATAATAGTTCCAATTATCCTACAAGAAGGATGGTTTCCACTCATAAAGAAATGGAAAACTATAAATGTAAGGAGGGATGGTTTTAAGCATGGTGACATATACGGGTCAGCATGAACATGTTGGCTCATTGTGAGTCTCTGCCTTGCTTTTTCTGTGATTTTTGTCTTTTTATGTATTCATGTTGTGATGTGAGCCCAGCAGGAAATAGTTCAACATCTGCTGGATTTTCAGAATGTCTTGTGCTGTGCATATCCATGCATTTCACCACACAAGCACAGAGATTTCCTCTCAGCACCAACATGTTCATTCAATTTTCTGCATTATTTAACATTTTCTTGCTCTGCTGCCTTTTTTATAGTCTAGTATGTGTGGGTGAGTGCACCAGCCACTGCCAACAGGACTTTTTGCTGGCACATACATCTCCCACTTGATGTAGACAGAAGAGCAAAGTATGTTTCTTGCCCTGCGTTCATTGTTTTATTAAAAATACGGCTTGTCATGAGTTATGAATGGCTTCCATGTTCTTACTCAGTTCATTAAGGACCATTAACAGGATGAATTTAGAAAATGAAAATCATTGTAATTGTTGCTCTGAGATTTTCTCATTCGCCTTTTTCACACTAGTCACCACTGTAATTCCAAAACGAGGTTCGGCTGGGCAGGCACAGCAGGAACATTTTTATAGCAGCGTGACAAGGCCTAGAGGCATCACTTTGTCCACTCGCAACAGAGTTTAGAATTGGCTGGAAAACAGTGGAATGTCTTAGTTTGACGGGACTCCCTGCTCTTGTTAGAGTTACACCAAGGGACACATCCTTGTAGGTAAAGTGATGCTTCTGGCGTTCTCACGCTGCTATGAAATGTCTCTGCTGTGCCTACCCAGCCAAGCCTCGTTTTGGAATTACAATGGCAACCAGTGTGAAAAAAAATTGTACAAATATTCCTGTGATGCTGTTACTGACACAAAGCAATCACAAATAACTTTGTAATCCCATAACCAGTACAACGTCATAGAAATTCATATTATAATCATGAATCATGCATAAAATCTAAGATAGTGCAGTAAAGGCAACACATGGTACAGTAGAAGCTATATCAGGGAATGAAACATTTAAGTGGAAACCAGGACATCAACTGTGCTTTTGACTTTTATCTTGTCAGACTGTATTGCAGGGTTAGGATTTTAGGCAAGTTTTAACGCTTTGATTACTCCGGGCAAGTTTCTGTAAAACAGCACGTGCAGGGCGGTCTTGTTCATCTCATCAGCTTTCACTCAGTTTGATTTTTGTGCTTCAACCACTGCTGAACAGGTAACAAAGTAAAATTCTGACAGTCATGTAAATCACAAGTACAAGTGGATTAATTACAATATGGTACAGCATGATCACCAAACCTTAGTACAGTATGAGCCTCTAGTCATCCATGGTGTAAAATATCCTGTGACCTTCTGCTGACCGGTTGACTTCTGTGCTTGGTGCCACAGGTTGTGACTTCAATCTAGTGCAATTCCTTTATCTGACTTCCTGCATAACTTGATTTGCTCTAAGCAGCTTGACATGACTTTTGTTAAAATTGGAGAGGGGGGAAATTCTCCTTGGAGCATAGCAGAGAGCTGCCTCTGAGACAGCTGTAACATGCCAGGTGAAATAATGAGCATTGTCTAGAATTGCTACAATGAGTTGCAGCAGCTACACTGCAGCCACAACACGCCACAGATGCGCCTTGTGGATCCAAGGGTTAACAGCATAACCTTTAATATAGTAAGCTTAAACTGAATAAGAATATAATTTGGGAATATAATTTGCCTTGGCCTTTTTGTATTTTAAAAGAAATCATCATTTTTTGGTAATAATTGGATGTTTTGTTATCAAAAAAGTTTCCCTTCTTCCCAGCCAGTAATTTATTTTGGCAGAAGTAGCCTGAAATAATGAGTGACTGAATTTAATAGTATATGACAAAAAATGTATGAAAAATAAACAATATTGCCTAATTATTTACTCAGGCAGAATTAGTCTTCTATCTCACTGTCACCATCTCACAAACACAAATAAACACGCACACACATAGACTTCGTATTAGATATGCATAGACGTGGAAAATATGAATTTTGCCATTTGATCTCAAGGTGTTAAAATTTTAACACGTTGCCTTTTTGGGAGTATTTTCTCTTTAACTGACATTTCTTACTTGAAGGACCTTCAGATGGTTTCAGATTATTCCAGAGATGACAGATGACGCAAATGAAACATGAAGGAAAATATTCTGTTTAAGACGTGTTAAATAATATATCCACTGAATGCGCCTGTTTCCACTGCAAAAGTTTTTTGCCTAAGCCTGCTCTCATCACTGTCCACTATCTTTCATGACTAAAAGAACCAAAATATCCTCAATTTTAGGGCTTGTGTTGATGTTTGACCAGAGACAAAGATTATGTAATGTCACTGTGCATTTTTTATTGCATACATCCGCAGAACATGGGGAGACTCAGTGACAGCTTGATTTGAACCAGAGGGAATGTGTTATATACCACACAAAAATGAAACACATTTTACCTTAGTTCAATCACTTGTTGAGTTGGAGTAGCAGCCTGGCATAGCTTTCAACTTAATAATGTATTTTGGATCATAATATCAGGTCTCTTTAATTCATCTTTAGCTGACAGAGTCACAAAAGACATATAAAGGCCCTGTGATCTTTTATTCTCTCCTCCAATGTCTGGAAGAGCCCAAAGAGAAGGTTTTGGAAGATAAGGAACTTGGAAGTTATTTTACTCAGTGGGTGGAATTCTGTTGTTACAGTCTGGGTGGGTGGCTCAGCTGGGAGCTGCGTTTTGAAAAAGTTGTTGAGTTGTTTTCATAGCTGCAGAATTGTACTTTATTTGACTCTTTCTCTATCAGTGTATGTGTGTGCTTCTTCCCTTGTTTTATTATTATTATTATTATTTTTGTTGATCCTATTTTAAACTGTAGCACAATAACCCACTTATAGTATGATGTACCAATTATAGTCAAGTTAATGTCACTGAAAGCAATCTGCCAAATCGCTCTTCCTAGACTTCCCAGTCCTTTTCCAAATTGTAAAAGGACTACTAAAGTTAATTTCATGTGAGATTAAGCAAGTTAGAACCACAAATACCAACATATGGACATTTAACACCAGCTAGCAGATTGTGTTGGCTTTGAAAAGATCTGACATTCAAAGATTTAATCTTTGAGTTTATGAAACATCAAACAGCTGTTTCAAAAGCAGTAAAATTTCATGCCAAAGAAGGAGGGTAATTGGTCACAAGTAGAAAATGTATTCATCCGTAAAGACAACAGCACAACCAATAATGATGACATGGCATGCCATATGCATTGGCAAAGAGTGTAACTGCATGCTTTAATTGCACTGAGAGACACAAAGAGAGACGGTGGCAAAAAAAAATATGCAAAAAACCACCACCACCACCAACAACAAAAAACTTTTATTTTGAAGTGCATTCGAAGAAACTGTGTGTTTTTAACTCACAGGCAAAGGTAACAGCTGAAAATCAGCTTTTGCTTCTATTCTTCCATTCAGAATTGTCAGCTCTCCTACTTTTATCAGCCCCTGTCATTGTGTGTCCCTTTTCAGGGAGTCTAGCATCATCTCCTTGCCTGCAGACCTCACCAATTAGGCTTTCTTGGGACCCAAATACTCTGGCTGTTCCTACTGTTTTGATAATATTTACATAATCACTCAAAATCTTAAACTGTGAATGTAATGAGGGCTCTACAAATATTATCTCTCTCCTTTCACTTGAAGCCACAAACTTAATATCCCTTACTGCACTGCACAAGCGAATGATTTCTACATGCAGAAAACGACTGCAGATACCTTCATTTTGCTATATTATTACTACATTGTTTAATTGGGTAAGAATTGCATCTCAGATTACCTCTGTATTTGATTAAAACAAACAAGGAAGATTCATCTGCTGTGCAGTTGTTACGAGAGGATAGGAGTTGTCATCCTGAAAGGCTGTGTGGGTGTACTGTCATTGACTGTTTTCTTGATGTAAACATGTACCTTCTTTATGTTACTGTTAAATGTACAGCTTGATCAAACCAGAAGCCTTTGAAAAAAGGAGCAGCTCAGCTGTAAATGACAGAGGACTCTTTACTACCCCCTCCTGAACAGTACTTTATGGGCAACTCATTCAATGTCATTTTTGTTTATTTCTGCTCAATTGCTCTGCCAGTAGAAAGTACTTTTCCCTCATTTTCATCAATTTTGGTTTCAAAGAGGACGACACAAAGGAGGCAGGGAAAGAACTGGTCAATTTAGATTAATTATCATCATCATTTACTATCTACACTCAGAGCAGGTTTTCTTTTATTCTGTGACTGTATTACAAACAATATAATATGATTAAGAACAAAAAATAATAATTAGTTGGTCACTAAAAGACGGTAGTTTCTTGTTCTGGTTGAAGTACCTATTATAGCCCACAAGACCTGGGTAGAATATTCCCATTAATGCTGAATCCTTTCTACAGGTGAACTCTGCCTTTTGCAGAGCAATTTTTTTGTTCATGGGAAATTTTTTACAAACCTGATCATCTTTAAGATTACATTTTTATTTCTTTTCTCAAATCATCTCTGAGGGGTTGGGATTAGTAGACTTCTACTGCCAATGTTGTGATTCTGCCCTGCTTCACTGCCATTGATGTATATATATTTTCTTATCAACACCCTGTGCATGAATTTTCCAATTTATTCAATTCATAATGATTAGCTCTAGTCATTGTGATTCCAAGAGGTTTAAAATGTATTTCCTTTAAAAGACAGTGTGGAAGCTTCAGTCGATTACAGTCAAGAATGAATAACCGAATGAATGAATGAACGAATGAACGAATGAGCGAGCGATTTTATGTTAGGGTCATGCTACCTATTGGCCCACCCCCCATGAAAATATTTTATGACACCTTTGCAGCAAAAACTAAACTAAACCATCATACACATTTTACATACATGAAAATAATTTCCAGCTTTGTTGGGCACACATCAAGGTTGCAACTGTAATTGTGTACAACTGCAATAATAGTAAAAAATAAATAATAATTAAAAAAAAAGCATAGATACATTCACAAATACACCTACTGGTACAGTGCTCCCTTCCTCATGTCCCTTGTTTTAGCAAAAATAATTTTTCAACCTAAATGTCTCTTTTTTTAAGCAGCTAGTTCAATCATTGAGCCATCAGTATTTTTCAAACTGACTTCGAACTTTGTGTTATTAAACAGCTTTTCACAGATTTTCCCATAAAAAGGACGTGTAAAACAAAATGATACTTATTTTCAATTTTTGGTCACACCTGTTTCATCATGGAGAGGCAATATCCCTCCTCTTACCTGAGCACAAAGTGATCTTTTTTTCTTTTCTTTTCTTTCTTTTTTTTTGGTATGTCATGCAGGACATGATTTTCAGTGTAATATTCATATTTAATTTGAGAGTACGTACGTAACAGTGGTTAAGTCCAAACCTCATCTGTCCAATTGGTTTTATCGTGTGTAACACCATCTCTTTTAATGTTACGATATGAATTTTCTCTTGTCTGAAGATTAATTCCTCTAATTCATATTTACAAAGCCTATTGTGCATGTTCACAATCCAGGGTCCAGATCTGTTGTATATCCTGTTGTAATACTTTTTTGATTATCAACTGTCATCCATATCAATTAGCCTATTCCATAACCTGGTCATCCAAATCTTCAATGAAAAAGAGGGATTATTTTCTTCGGGAATATTATATTATATTATATTATATTGAGAGTAGACAAGATTTAAGCTTGCAGTCTGGTTTAAAACAGAAAAATTGATTTAACAACATTGCCTAATCTTTTTATCTTAATATTTTTTAAATCTACACCTGTCAGCATCTCTAGTCTTTTATATTTAAGTGCGGCATATCCCTCTGAGCTTTGGTGCTACTTGATTTAATAACTTTGGTGCAGGTTTATAATTGACTTGATATGCTGCGTACTCTACATAGACAGTGACTGTTTCTATGGGGTGTTTATCCAAATATCAGTTTCTTTTAAAATGAAGGGAAATTGGAGATATTCCAGCAGATATATGATGGTGTGGTTGATTTATGTTCGGTTCAGTCTTGAAATTTCTCTTATCCTTTTTGTCTTTGTCTTTTGCTTTTGCATACTGACTCATGAAGGCCATCTTCTCTAACTGTCCATCTTAAGTTAACTTTCACTGAACCTTTCTGACATTAACCTCTTTGCTACAGAGAACAGTGGGTTGGCTGAGAACTGTCAGAATAAATTAAAAGGAGAAAGTGACAGTGATTTAATGGATGACTGGTGGGTGGTCTGATTTCCTTGACTTATTGAGATTTTCTTTATCTTTTATTGTGCATCATTTCTGTGATGTCTTTGCTTTAGCACTGAAGCATGAGGAGCAAATGTTGACACTTGTAATTACTGGACATGTTGGAGTGAGGGTGAGCGGAGGAGTTCATGATGGAATGACAGACAGGGAGAAGGAGGACAGAAGGGGTTCTGAAGTTAATTTTAAGAGGAAAATCTGTGAAGGATATTATGCAGACAGGGAAGGAAGTGAAGGGATTAACTGAGTCATAAAATATGACAGGGAGACGTGGGATTCAAAGAGAGGTGGGAATTAACAAAGATTAAGGTATCTTTAGTTACCTTCAAATTGATAATTGTGGTGACTTGATTTATTTTACAAACCTCCAAAATCTAAGAAACTGCCTTTCAACAACATTACAGATTTCTCCAAACTTTTATGTTAATCGTCAGTCAATACTTATATGTATTCAAGATGACTTTGAAATTTGGATAGCACTTTACTTAAAGCATGCATCTATAATTTATCATGAATATACTTATAATGCATCTTAATGTGCCTATAGTGCTGGATAATCATAGTAATAAGCAGGGTTAGGTTAACCCTAACCATAACCACTTTTAACGCATGATAAGTGTGTTCATAATGTGTTACAATGCATTACAGAGACCGGCTTTATAGAAAGTGTTACAGAAATTTTTATTTGTTCCTTGCTAGAGGTCAGTGAAAAAGTAATTTAGAAGGACGAAGCAGAAAAGAAAAGACAGATAAAGAGACATAGATGGATGATGTAGAGTGTAAAGGATGAACAAGTGAAGATCAAATGAAAGGGTAAAAAATTGGAATGGGAGAAGGTTACCATTTATTTGAGAACAAAGAATAATGAGTGAAGTAATGTGAGCAAAATCACACACATACACACATATAACTTACACACACTCACATACATACACACACAGCATTATAAAGTTTATAGTGCTGTATTTATTTTTTGTATTTAGTCACAGATTTCTTGAAATAAAATACAGCTTTGCTTCAGTTTTGATGCAGCATGTTTACAGTTGTGCCTAGAAAAGTCCCCTCAGCTCCATGTCACAGAACATGTCAGAGGTTGTCAAACTGTGCAAAAGAAAATTCTGACTCATTCTTGCTTTTGTTGAGACGTGCAGGTTGCTGCTTTTGATTGTCGTCCACAGTGTTGCTCATTCACACACACACGCACGCGCACACACACACACACACACACACACACACACAAAATCTCAAGCTTCAAGACACTAGACTTACCTGAAGTAATGGGGGTTCCGTGTCTTGCTCAAGGACACCTTGTTGTGTGTTTGCTTGTTTTCAGGCTTTCATTGAATATTCTGAACTCAGAATAAGATGACTATGACCGAACACAAAACTGAAATTATTACACCTATTGAGAGCTAGAGAGCGAGTATTGTCTCCCTTGTATTTTTCAGTGCTGTTAAGAGGGCACTTCAAGGGCTTGTCTCCAGTTCTCTCCTTGAACTTTATCACCAGACAGAGATGGCATTATGTCCTTATCTCAACAAACAGGGTGTGTGTGTTTGTGTGTGTGTGATGTGTGATGACATTAAGGTTTATCTGTGCACATGGAGCTGGAAGCACAATGATTATAGCGCATTACTGCAAAAGGACTGAAAGGTTGGCTGTGTGTGTGTGTGTGTGTGTGTGTGTGTGTGTGTGTGTGTGTGTGTGTGAGAGTGTGTGAGAGAGAGGAGCATCAAAGGTTAGCGCTATTGACTGCCGCTAGTACAGCCACTAATGGGGATGCCAGTAAGTACTTTAGAGATGATACAGATTTGTGTGTGTGTGTAAGAGAGAGAGAGAGAGAGAGAAAGAGAGGGAGGGAGAGAGAGAGAGAGAGAGCTTTTCCTCACACCGTTTTCACTTTGCCAATGTGCTTATCTGTTGTCTTTTTTTCTCTCCCATCCTGTTTCCCTGACCAGTACTCAAACACTCAAATTTGTGCAAAAACACACACACTCACCCACACTTTACCTCACCCACACACACTTGATGGACTCTATGCCCTACAAGCATCCTTCAGCTTCCTGTTCGTCCACCATCATGTTTCCATCTCTATTAGTTTATGTTGCTTCTATCAATGTATCTCTATTCAATCTCCTGCACACACACATACACACACTCTTGCATAACTGTTGTGTGGGTCTCAGTACAGACCACAGATCATTTTATTAAATGATGGATCACACCTACAAACAAAACTACATTTTTAATGAGATGCCTAAGAGAGGTGAGAGTGTGCTGTTAAGAGAGAAACAATATAACAAGTGGGATGAACAAATTAAAAGCTTTCCCTGCATCCTTCCTCTCCTCTTTAGACTTCCGCTGCTTCGATTATGGAACATGTTTTGGTCTGTTGCATCCTCTGGTAATTCCTGTGCTCTATTCCTAATGGGATTTATGCTATTGAAGATGTAGTAGATGTGAAATTTGAATTGTCTTGGGTGAAAGAGAGTGAGATCAGCGAGAGGAAGAAAAAGAGAGACAGAGAGAGATAAAGCACAGTGTAATCTGAAATGAAAAGGGGCAGTTTATGTGAGAGAGAAAAAAAGAGTGTGCAGTGAAGAGGGACAAACTGGTGGATGATCAAAGACTGGGAGACTCCAGGCAAAGACACAGAAACAGATAAAAGCATGGAATTTTTCACTAGAAGCCGCAGAGCTGCTGTAAGTACAGTACCTTAATAACAGCCGACAATAAAGCAGAAGGTTCTTTTTCCTAAAGTCTCTTGCTGTGTATGGCTGAATGGCCACAAACAACACAGTAGCTTTTAAAAGGAGCTTTTGACACTTATGCTCTGATGGAATAGATTCTGTGTCATTGTTTTTTGCTTTCTTTGTGCAGAGAACAAAATATTGTCCTTACAAACCCAAAGCAGAGCTTAAAACATCTGAACAGAAAAACATATAAGGGAATTATTAAGCTCTAGATGCCACCTGGGTAATTGAGATACTGTGTTGTAATTACTATATAAATATATTAGGGCTGTCAAATGATTACAATTTTTAATCGCAATTAATCTCAAAATTTCCTGAGTTAATCTTGATTGATCGCATCTTTTTCTTTATTGCTTGAAATAAGAGCAATATAAATGGAAAGCATAAGAAACATCCAGATCTGGATGTTTTTTATGCTTTCCATTCATGGTATTTGAAAATCGGCTGTCAGAGAGAGAGCAGCCTCGTTTGGTGATAAGAAGAACAAGTTCTGTTGTGGAGGAATGTTGGGATCCACAGATGAAGACGTTCATTTTAGGATTTCAACAGGACTGTTTTTGAATAAACATGTTTCTCATCT
>JAQLOL010000022.1:2210506-2240522 GCA_029783665.1 Naso thynnoides | reverse complement strand
GGCGGACAGCGGAGTACGCCGTCGTTCCGGAGCGGAGCCGTTCCGGAGCCGTTCCGCATCCAGTGTATTTTAGGGGTCACAGTTAAACATGGTGCTGCTTCTGCTTGGGCATTTAAAATTCAGGGAGGCCTCTGGCACGTGTTGAGGTGAGGCTAACATTTGAGGGGGACCAGCTCAGTGTTTACCTGTTGGGAAACTTGTCAGTGGAGGTTAACGCGATCCAAAGTTTTGGGTTTCCAGCCATTTAGAGAACAAGTATTTCTAAATTTGCATCAACACTTGGATGTGGCACTTTCTGGTTGCTATGGAAAGCATTCATTAATTTTATCAAGATCCCTTCCATTCAAAACCAACTCAGCATCAGTTGAATTTAAACTAGCAAAGCCATTTTCATTACAAACGTAACATAACAGTGGTGGTTTGATGTGTGTTGACAAAGCTTGCCATACATAATTCTATCCGTCACTTGTTCTTCTTTGTGAAGTTAGATGAAAAGATTGATATACATTTGATCTTTTTGTGTTTGATACAAAAATGACTTGTTCAAGACGTGCAGCCTAGCCTAGTACAAACAATTGAAATACGGAGGAACTGCTTGTCTGGCTTCATGAAAGGAACTTTCAGCAATTTCTGCGTTATTACATGCAGAGAAAGAAAATAAGATTCACCTATTGGGGCTAACAACAGCAAGGCCCTCTGAAAGCATGCACCGTCTCATTAATCTTGCTCTCACACTAGTGTTGCTGGCTTTCCATGCCAGAAAAACTCAAAACAAAGCCCAGGTGATGCTTGGATGTTTTGACAGCAAGGCATATTGCTGACGTTTTGAGTAATATTCTTGCTACTTTGTCATGGACTAATCTCACTGAACTTAAAAAGATCAATTAATATTGATCTTTTCATTTAACTCTCAGTCAGACAATGAACAAACATATTTCCCAAAATGTTGAAGTGTTCCTTCGAGGTTTTGGTTTCTTTTAATTATTCCCCTAACGTTATTGGATCCTTTTCTGAAGTGTGACTTGGGCAGCAGTACTAAGCAGCTATTTTCGTAACCTTCGTAATAGCAGCTTTTACCTCTGTGAACTCCTGATTTCTTGGGTGTTTGCAGGATCCTTCTGTTGCTTGATTGATGTCAGCGATTTTGTTATAGCTGGAAGGTCGTGTCAATCATGAGTGAACACATGCGCTGACCGGCCAGTCATATTATGGGTGACCACAGCATGGTGGACACTGGACACTAATTGAAGCTGACAAAATGCCTCTGGTATCCTTGGATCAGCTGTGTGTGACAGTGTAAGAGAATTTTTGCTGTGTGTGTCTTCCGATATGTGTGAGAGAGAAAAGAGATCTCAAAAAGATGGGAGAGAGACAGTGAGACGAGAGGTGGAGAGAAATAAGGGAAGCAAATAAGTGAAGCACACAAATATGAAAAGGCAGAGGAGTGGGAGACAGCATTCCTAACTAATACCTGCTGTCACACAAACCCCATTGGGAAATTCACTGTGGTGCCAAACAATAACACCCGTTGTGTAAACAGTATGGGTAACACCAAACACTCGCCCGGCAGCCACTCTTCTGCTTCTCTGTTTGTAGAGACAAGCCAGGAGAAGTTTTATTCCCCAGATGCTCCACTGTCAATCCTGTCTCATGTCTTAGCCAAGACAGATACTGTGCAGTGACATAAGAAAATGCAGCCCAAGAGAAAATACTGCTACTATAAGAGAGAATGCATATAATTAGGTTTTGCTGTATATAATCATTCAAAGAATCAGAGTCAGTGTGCTCTAACTGCTTCCAAAAGGAAGGAACGAAAGAAAGCAAAGAATGACTGGATGAAAGAAAAGCTGTGCTATTGCAAATACTGCTGCTACTGCAACTGCATATAACAGTTCTCATTCAGCTTCCTGCCTATTTCAGGAAAACTGTAGGCATAACTGTCTTTGTAGACCTAGTGCCTGAAAAAAGCATACAGAGGAATGCTGAGGATGTCAGTATAATAATTCTCTGATGCAAGCCGTATTCACTAACCCTACTCTGTTGATTTGCTCTACCACTGTGCTGCGGTGAAGTATGAGATGTCCCTGTCTGCAGCAGGAACAGGCTCTTTTAAAAAAAAAAAAACACAGAGCACTAAAAGAAATGCTGAGCTGTGTAGACAGAACACAGCCGAACATCTTCGATGCTGTTTGGGGTTGTAATTGTGTTTTTGTTTTCATGACTTTTGGACCAAGTCAGACCACTGCATGAACCATGATTACATTCAGGCAAGGAAAAGAAATCTGCCCAAGGTCCATGGCTGTTGGATACCATGTTATTAACACAACATTTGGGTTATGGCAGAGATAAAAGTATTCATGTCTGGGTGGACAGATGAGTCCTGCGTGAGATGTTGGGAAAAGAGGAGGGGGCATCATGAAGGGAGGATAAAAAATAAAGAAGCAGCCGTGTTTGACCCCTCAAGCTAATGTTTTTATTTAAGTCAAGTCAGAGAGACGTATGGATGAATGAGTACTGAGGGGAGGTGATGGATGGACACAGGGGAAAGAGGAGGAATAGGGAAATGAGGAGGGTTGTCAGTCCTTGGGTTAATCTTGGCTACGTAGTCGGGGAATGGATTGATGGATGGATGAGCGGATTGACAGGAGCAGGGATGTGAAGGAGAGATAAGGGGCAGGCTTAATTGCCTGTGAGCTGGTTGTAAACATAGCGCTAAGGTGGCAGCAATGAGTGAGGGAGGGATGAGTGAAAGACAAAATAAGAGTGGGTGAGCAGTTGTATCTGACACCAAGGTTGTGTCCTCATGTTAAACACACCATGACTGTGTGAATGGGGCAGACAACTGGCCTGCAGAGAGGGAAAGGGGAGGGGGACCGCTGCCGAAACACTGAGGCAGGAAAAGAAGCTTTTCAGGGCCAGAGAGATTGGACAAGGGTTACGAAACAGGAAAGAGATTAAGTGAGGTGAATAATAAATTTGAGGAGGCGATGGACAGAATGGTGAGTGTCTGCAGGGACACAGAAGCAGGTCAATACACATGTGTTCCTACTACTGCTCTTGCTGAGGCTGAGGTTTGCTGAATCATAAGCGTGTTTTTCAGGGATAAAGTCTTGATTCTGCAGAGGAAAAGAACATCACTGACCACAGCTCAGTCTAGTGCAATGCTGCCCAGCTCAGAAAATAAGCTGCTTTCAAACTGAATGGCACAAAGGAGATGGACTGACAGACAGGCCAACAGGTAGACATGAAGGGGTGTGGACAAAAACAACATGCAGGTAAAGTAAATCTTTTAAGTTGACAACCCTCTCTCCATTATTAAAGGCACTTTACCATAAATACCACGAAATGTAGAAATTGGAACATTAAGTCAAACAAAGAAGAGTAGCTGCAAAAGTCAAGTAAATACAATTCCTATACAAGTGTTGACACTGATGAGATTAATTATATGGTGCTCAATGTGGACAAATTACAACCTCAATTTTAAATCATACAATTTGTCCAGGAGATCTGCAGCAGTCAAGGGTAGAAAGAAATGAAGAGTCACATTGAAAAATTGAGCTGTGTAATGAGAGCATGTGGCGAGCTGGACAGGTGTCTTCATTCAAGTGTGAATGAATAGCATTACCTGACATTACCTTACTTTTCCATGAAAGTGGGAAATTTCCTACAACTTTCCGCTTTTTCTTCGATTTGAATTTGTGCCGGCTCTTTGACAGGTATTCCCGACGGCGTGTAGTTGGAGAAAGGGCTGCAGCAATGATAGAACAGATGAAGAAACTGTGTGAATTGATGGGACCCATCACAGTCCAACACGGTTCTGGTTTCAACATCCTGTCCTTAACTCCATTATATTACCCGACACATAATCCTCCTGTCGAAAATGAGCAACCCCCTATGACTCTGTTCTCAAACACCATTTCATCGTATAACCCTGTCTTCTAGTCACACACAAGGCACTCAGCCCCGACAGCTAACATCATTTCCTGTATGTGCAAGTCTTGACTTGATGTTCAGACTGCAGTAGGTCTCTAATTGACATATTTTTTCCAATCCTGTATATACGCTCTGTACAAATGATATTGAACTTTTTTTTTTTTAAAATAACTTCCATGATGTGGAAAGTGTCAAATCAGCAAGAAATCTGAACTGCACTCTAAAGTGTGAAAATGAATTTAAAGACACTCAAGTGCACTAAAGAGCAGGTTGGAGGAACACAGAGTGGCTGCATGGTTGCAGGTCTGAGGTGTAATCCTGTCTCCAGAGACCAATCATGGCCTCTTCACTCTCCCACTAAATAATCAGTAAATATTGGCCCAAAGCTATTAAAAACACCAACCAGTTATTTCACTTATAATTACTAAGTCCTTATTTTCATAGTAAAATTTTTTCATCACACATACATTTACCATAATACAAGCTCCCAGGGCAGCAGTTAAAAGAGCTGCTTTACTAAAACATATAAGAGTAGAAATATTCTTTACCTCAGCCGTGATGCTTTGTTCCAGGAGACAGAACAAACCACATCTACCCCTCATTTAAGCTGCAACCACGTCTACGCATGAGTTTATGTGTAAACATATGTAATTGGATGACTGCCCTCGGTAGATTTTCTTGCCTTCTGCCTAGTGTTTCATTAAATAAGATGTGTCCCCCGTGAACTTGCAAAGAATAAAAAAGCTAAAATTCAGCTGAATGCGGGCTATCCTCTAATCAACATGTGTTGTTGGTCAGGTCAGTCGCTGCAACACCTTGTCCTTGACACGAAACCTTAGACCTAAGAATGTGTACCTTTCCAACAAATGCTCTTATTATTAAAAAAAAACCCATCTTGAATATCAGTACCTATTGGTGTTAAATTACAAAAAGTATTGGAAATTATTTTCCATTTATCTTTCACTGTTTTCAAAGATTTGCTGTTCCTGTCTCTCCTCCTTATTCCCAGATGTATGCATGCATACTCTCACACCACAGCCTATCCCAGTCTATAGGGCCACTGGATACCAAACAAGCATATCATGGAATAATCTATGAGTAAATTACCTGCAGTAGATTTTCTCTTAGGCTTAAGCACAGGCGAGTAGGATTTACGGTGTGTATGTTTGTTTGTGTGTGTGTCTGCGGTTACACATACTAAAGTAATTACAGTAGAGGGAACAGATTTGCATTGGTTTGATATTGCCATCCATTTTTCCTTTCCTCTTCTTCCATCTCTTGTCAGCCCTCCCTCTTTCATTTCAATTCTTCTCCTCTCATCTTCTTTCCTGTCATCTCACTCCACGCCTCGCTCTCTGCTACTTCCTTCTATGACTTCGCAATTGACGCTCTTTGGGACAAAACTCTCTGAATTATATTAAAGGTGTGACTATATATGCTCTGCCTCAGATCGATGCTGGTGAGAATAGAAATTTACTGTAATTACTCATTTGTATGTCAGTATAGCTGATAATTCAGAACGACTTAGCTAGGACTCACACATCGTGAGGGTTGATCAAATCACTTTTCCCACCATTAGAATGATTAAACTGTTGTGTGTGTGAGTATCCATGATAAGTAACTTTGGACAAAGAGAAAAGTTTTGACAGGTGAACTGACACAGTAGTTCTTGTAATTTATGCATTTATGCGTATGCTTGCTTTGGAGGGTTCTGTTGGTTTCTCTTCCTGTGAAAGCACTTTGAAATGTCTTTAGATGTGATTAAGCGCTTTACAAATAAAGATTGATTTATTGATTGATTGAATTTAACTTCTTTTGAAATTCAGAAATAAAAGTTCATCTGGTAAGAAAAGAAAAGAAGAAAAAAACAGTTATTTGCTGGGCTTAACCACACACACACACACACACACACACGCATACCATTACAATAGAATGCATTTGCGTTATAATTTTAAATGTACACTGCTCTGTTAGTGGCTATTTTAAATGGAACAGCAGAGAACAAGACACACTCATTGCTACAACAGATGTGCTGACAGCAAATGAGTCTTGAACTGAATGCACAGTTTTGTGAATTTTTGTCCAAAAATTGATTCTTAACCTTATTTTATTTTTCTTCATGTTTGCAAAGATATCTCTCAAGAAACCTCTTAACTCATTCTCTCACGGTCATACTCCTTTTTCTGCTTCTTTTTAAAATGTGTCTCGTTGCAAATATCCATCTTTGCTTTACATAACCACATTTTTTTTCCTCTCCTTCCCTCTCCTCTTTCTTCATTTAGACTTTTCTCCTTCTATTTATCAATCTTATTCTCATCTCTTACGTATGTCTGCCCTCCCCATGGCAACTCCTTCATGTCTCCTCTATCATGTTCCTCTCTCTCTCCTTTGCTCTGCCTCTCTTTCTCTGCCAGCAAGGCCTGCAGGCTTTCAGCAGCATTACAGCGTGTAAACCTCGGATTACAGCAGCCAGAGTCTGCCTAGCACTGCATGCCTCTGTGGATCACAAATACACAAGTGTGTGAATGCATACCCACCCACATGCCACCTACACACACACATGCAAGATATTTACATAGCAGCAGACGCGCACAAACCTTGCAGACAGACAATAAAGTACATAACACACAGAAATACACATGCAGTGTACACAAACAGTATGAGTACACACTGAGGAGCCTACACGCACTTTCAAGCTTGTGCGCAAACACCCTCACCGTTCTACTCCATCTAAAGTTCCTTAACTCCCTCCTCACTCCCCATGTCGCTACCACAGCAAACTGGCTGGAGGATTACCTCTCCTCTCCTTGTGTGTGTTTACTCAACTTCTCTACTGATTATTGCTGCTGTTTACCCCAGCTGGCCTCCCTGTACTTCCTGGCTGTCTCCCTCCATTCACTTCATGGTTGTGAAGGACACATGTAAGGATAACAAATTTGTTAGGACTCTCTAAACATCACATGCTGGATTGCTCTGGAGTTAGGTGCAGTATTGCTGAAGCAAACCTGTCTCGCAGAAATTATAAATGATAGAAGTTTTAATGAACACGTCTTTAAAGCTACAATTTATTAAAAATACAGGATTTATAAAACATTGTCTAAAAATATATATATTACTTAAATTCTCCCACAATGTCTTTTTTAACTACAATATCCTCTTAAAATATAATATTCCTACATTGTAAACAAAGAACTATATGGTTAGACTTTGGTGGTTTGATGGTGTGTTGAAACACCTCATGAATGTAGCATCAGAGTGTGTGTTTATTGTGCAATTTAACTGAATTTAATATCTTTAACCACCCAGTGTTTTTGTTGCCTTAACACAACCAAATAAGTTATGAAACCTCTTCAATGTCAAAGTCCTGAGCTTTGTACACCCACCATCCTGACATCCCACATTGCGACTCAAGGTGGTACAAAAGAACAAGAGAATTTCATTCAGGAAAAATTGCCAGTAAAAATTCACCATGTAATAATTACATTTACAAACATATTCGCTAAAAAGAATTTGTGATACATTAATGAAATTTCAGTGAGACAGTTTTTCCTAACCTTTAATGCTCCAATTAAACAGTGGTTATATAATCAGCTTTCACGTGACTTTATAAAACTATGTGAGTATGAACTCTTTCTGTGAACAGAGAAAGAAGTGGTCAAGCTCATTGTTTAAAAGACCATACTGGTGTTATAACGGTGTTACAGCAGTTTTTCTACCCTGTTTCAACATGAATGGCTGTGAATTGGGTTTAAAAATGCAGTTTGAGATCTACTAAAGTATACACATATTTTAACATTTTAACGGTCGTATTTTAACATCATTTGTAGAAGATGGGGTGATCTCTGCTAATGGTAAGAAGTTAAAAATAGACTGGCATTAAAACTGTAAGAGAATGAAGGACGAGTCTAAATATGATAAACAACACAGTGTTGTCCAGTTTACTATACCCATTCTGTTATTAAGGTTATTTGTATGTCAGTATGATTATTATGTTAACACTTTTAACACTGAGTAGATACATATGGTTCTAAGTAGCTCAGTGAGTCAAACTAAGATGCTTTGATTTCAAGGGTTTTGAATTCACTGTGGTTTCTGTGGTGCAGGGTTTTTTTTGTTGTTTTTTAGAGGCTTCTGAAATTTAAATTTAAACTTTGCATCAGTGTTACTGAAAGTATTTTTCAAACATTTAATATGCCAAATGGGTAAAAGTTGCCCTTCCCAGGGCAGCACACCTGAAAATATATTAGTTTTTCTGGGCAGGAAGGCCGTGCAGGGAATAGGCAAGAACAAAGAGAAGAGTGTGTATGTGCCCTGAATTTAATTCTAATTCTGTTTTGATGTAAAAAGGTGGATCTTGCCCTTAATACCACATTAGTTCAAGTCTATCGTCTCTCCTGGCCACTGTATGATGTTAAAACCGCTGCTGCAGGTGTTTTTAACTAAGTTTTTCATTGACTTCTTGATGATCTTACTCTCACCCCTCAGTGCATGTGTGTCCGCTGCAGTGAGACATATTAATGCATCTCGCCGATTATCTGTCTGTTCATTCATGTCTGTCGCGGCATCCCGCTCTTTTCTATGTTACTTTGTGCCTGTTGTCTGTTCCTGCTTGACAAGTGTCAGTTTGTGGGAGAGGTCAAGAGATGTGTTTATACAACAAAATGTCTGCTTTTGCACACACAGTCTCAGAGACAGGCCCTGGGTTAACAGCAAGAAGTGACGGGTGACGAGACTGAATGAGTGTTTGTGTGTGTTAGTATGTGTGTGAAAGAAAGGGTAAATGTTGGACAGCTAAAAGGGGAGGGCGCCAAGTATATCCCCCTGCCAGAGTCACTGCAAAACAGCCCCAAACTGTCCACGTCTACACACACACACACACACACACACACACACACACACGCACTCTCTTTCTCTCTCTCTCCCTCTCTCTCTCTGTTACAGACTGCAGTCAGTGTCCGTTTCTTCAGAGGTACAGTACATGATGTCCAGCAGTTAGCTGTCTACCAGACCTGTCAAGGTTTAACAACTGAGTCACACTTAGACTGACCTACTGGCTGGCTCACTTACAGTTCACAGCACTGAATAAACTGACGGCTGTCAGACTGACTGACACACTGGCTAACGGTCAGGGTGCAGTTGAAGTTGTGTGAAGTAAACACAAAGTGCCATTTCCTACCTTTTCAGCAAGACTTCAACACTGAACGTAGAAATCAAAGGATAAACAGGCGATTTGGGCAGAGTAACAGTAATTACAGCATTTCATGCAGGAGGCGATATTGAGACTGCATGCAACAAATCCACTGCAGTTTGGAGTTTAAACATGAATCCTGTCTGTGTCCTGGAGGCAAATACATACAACCAAATTGCAAATAAAGTAGTAATAAAGCAGTAGCTCATAAAAAATAGTAATAACAATTACTAAAATTAAACAATAACTGAATTTTAGGAAATCAACCACTTAATTATATGTAGAATTAGAATTTTGATTATGATTTATATGATGTGTTAGTGTGATTGTTAGTGAGTTTGTCCTGTTATGAGCCAATGAAATTTGTTTGCTAATTCTGCTAATTAGACATTTCATATTGAACAATACTCTTCTCATTCCCTCTAAATGCTGCAGAAGAGTATTAGGGCCAAGGGTAAGAAAACATTCAAAGGAGGAAGATTTTTGTTTTACTAGGTGCTTTGAGAAAAAAAGTTGACATTTCGAGTTTATGGTTGGAATATCAAGAGTAAAAGGTAGCATTTTAGGACTAAACTCAAAATGAGGAAAAACATTTTTGCATGCACTTATAGAAAAAAAATAGAAATTTATACATTATTAACTTTATTTATACTCGTGGGTAGATTTGATTTACAGCGAAGTGAGTCAGCTTCCTCCCACATACAATTAACATCACTCAAACAGGATTTAAATATGATAAAGTGATGAAAGTGGTCAGTACTGAAAAGAGGATAAAGACTGCAAATACCACTGTCAATGCGAATAAAAGATGCAATAAAAACAAGGAGAAAAACATGGCAGGTAAAAGCAAGATAAGAATAAATAAATAAAATGTGCGATCAGTAAATTAATAAATAGTCCATAAATAATTGCTAAGACTTATTGATCACACTGATGGCCACGAGAACAAAGCTCTACTGTAGCCAGACGCTTGGAGCATCCTCCCAAGGGCACAATGGATGTGATAAAGTAGTCTACTTTTATTTTGGGGTCATGCACAGCAGGCCTCAGACAGACACAACATGTTTTCGCGTATTATCAGGAGCACTCCCAGGGACAGCCTCTGCAAAGCAGCGCCTGGCTCACTGGCTGTGTGAGGCTGTCACACAAGCATATGCCGCTGGTGGAGTGGAGCCCCCACCTGGTATTCATGCCCCCTCCACCACAGCTCTGTCTTCTTCAACAGCTCTCCTTGGGGGGATGACAGTGGAAGACATTTGTACAGCAGCATCACGGGCTTCACCATGTTCTTTCATACGTTTCTATGTGATGCGTCTGTGTTCTCACCAACTTACTCACTTTGGAGCATGCTGAACGATCAGCCAGCCACTGCCAGCCCAGGGCGAGCTGTGCGTGCGCATTCACCATTGTAAAGTCGATATGTGTACTGTGGGCCGTGGTATGCTTGAGTCTCTCTCCCTTACTATACACGTGTTCCAGGATGGCCGCAGTGCATCCGTCCCTGGGTTACGGTTTGCTCCACATGAATTTTACTTTGTGCGTAAATGTAAATCTGTGTGTCATATGCCTATTTCTCCTAAAATCATGAAGTGAGTTTTTGCTCTCCTTCTGTTGCTCTTCATGTGTGGGACAGTTTACGGTGCATAAACTGTCGTGCCAATATTTTACCTGAATACTATGAGCCTGTAAGGTAACATTGTTCCTAGAGATCTACAATTCCACACTATTTTCTGAACTGTATGTAATTTTAAGGACTGTCCCATATAGACAGCAAAAAAGTGTTGTAACTGAAACAGTGGTGGAGGTTATATAGGTCTCCCTGTTGTGACATACTTTTTAAAGCACCTCTCGAATATACAATTAACTGGTGGAGTAGCATGAAAGAAAAAAATTATTAAGAAGAGGTATAAGAAGAATCCATTAATACGGTAAATCTGGCCTTGTGCAGTGTCACTTTTATAACAGAAATCCATCTATCTCACGGTTTTTCACTCAGCTTTACATAGAAGCTGCAAAAGAGGTTTCTGTATGATTATTGCTCCTTGCTTCTGTAAGATAGTGATTTACAAAGTTTTAGTGGTGATCCAGGTAGATTCTCTCATCTTTCCAAAGATTTTATTAAAATCAAACATGCTCGGCTGAATGAAAAATGTCTGTGTTGCTGGATTAGTTGTCACTTTTTCAAATAGCACCCTCATAAATTTGATTTGAAAAGGTTATGCAGTCACAAGAAAAGTCATGTCGAACTTGCCGTCGCTATGCTGGCTTAAAACCACAACTCTAAGGAACATCACATTCCATTATAGCATCTCAATGTGTATGTGCATATATAAATTCTAACCCCACATGTATATGGCATGTATTATTTATAAACCAGTGGTATCTAATGACTTTAAATTATTCCTGCTGTGCTTAATTTCACATAGCAGGTCCCTATGGATTCATTTCATCTGTCCATGCATTTCTATGTTTCTGTGTGTGTGTGTGTGTGTGGAGGGGGGGGCATGAGAAGGTTAACACACATTTTCAGCAGCATGCTTTACTTCTTTAGCTATATGTGTGTGATGTCTTGCTAAACAGATGTTATCAGACAGAAAGAGCACTTACCAAGCCACAAGTGTGGTTATTATACACACATAATCACACTAGAGTAAGGTAGCAATTTATGTATCCCCAAGTGTGATGGCAAAGAGCGGAGGGACTTAGAGACTTATAAAAAGTGTGCCCGCATGCATGCTTTTATTCTAAAAAGACACGCAGACGAGTGAACAAACATGGAGAAATAAGAGAAAGAAGAGGGAGGGTAACAGGAAGTTAAAGAGACAACTGACAAACAAAGTTGAGAACTTTTCCTCCTGTTAACACTATCAAAGAACTTTATGTGTAACCTCTATCAGGTCACACTTGTATTCCCTGCATTCGCAACCTTTCTACACTCCTCCATCAGACTCTTATCGTTCAGCTGTACTGTCTGACACCTTCCCCCTCATTTTCCTTTGGGGAGAGTGAAAGCAAATACATAGAACATCTGTTTTTCAATAAATAAAAAAAACTTTTGCTCCTGTCTGGTCCTCCCAAAGTCTCTTCAATTGCTGTTTGGTTTCTGTCTGCCTTTTTTATCCCAGTCTTTTCACTGAGAGAACATGAAAGACAAAAGCAATAAACACAACGAGATAAGCACACAAATTATGAAAACACCTCATTATTAATTTGCAACACATTTGTTTTTGATGAGATGCCCATGGAAGTGTTTTATATAGCTCAATTTGACACAAACAAATGTGTTCTTACTTGCCCAACATGTCTCAAACACAGAGGTTAATTGATTTAAAAAAGATGTTCCAGGAACTCTACTGAGGCAATGTTAATGCACTATTAATAAAAAATTGTATTTCAATTAAAGCAGACAGACGACATATTAAAAGATAATGCAAGTAATTTATTATTTAGTCATTTGATCATTTGAAGTTTGATATTTAAAAGCATGCTAAAGCAAAAAGGTTGTGCTGTATACACACATGCAAACATCCACTAACCCTCCCTAACACACACACACACACACACACACACACACACACACACACACACACACAGAAACACGCATCTTCCAAACAATTCAAGCAAGCAATAAAACAGCTTGCAGCTCATCTGGGAAATCAGAACAGAGCTTGTTGTTGTCGCTATTGTAATGATCAGTTTGTATAGACTGTTGTGTGTGTGTGAGTGTGTGTATTGAAGAGAGAGATTGGAAGCATATGAGTGATGCGGCAGAGCTAAATGTACAGTTTATTGCTTCAGGTCCTGAACAAATCATCTACCATTTATGCACTCCAGCTCTCACTCTGCTATTTTGCGCAGATTTTTTCCTCCTAATTTTTGCCAGTTCCACTGCTCCCATTAGCTCACCACTGGTATGTGTAAGAGAAATACCACCTAGTTGAACCTAGTAATATTTCATGATTATATTCTGCTTTCCTTTAAACATCATAATAATAGCTGTTGATAGAATCAAATGACTTGTCACTCTATGCTGTTGTCACTTCTATAAGATAAAGAGTAAAGAATTGTAATAAAATAGCCTTGAAAGGTAGCTAAAATTGTCCGTATATTCCTTATTTTCAGTAACTTTGTGCATTTCTTTACAAAGCTATAGAATTATTTGAGTGTGAAAACTTCCTTCAAAAACTCAAAACCCTTTGGTATGAAGGGCATGCTTTATGAGGCTGTACTTTTCCAATCAATACACATAATAGGTAAGTGAACTAATAGCCCATCTTCACACATTGAGGAAGAGTCAGAAGAACAAGTGAAATCATTCATTCTAATGGTTCACCATAAGGAAATGTGACTGACATCCTTTGTTGAGCTAAAGTAAGCAGATTTGTCTTATTCTTTCCTGACTTTGACCAATTTAAACATACTGATGCAAAGCCACAAAAGGCCCTCATAATACACACAGTACAAATCAAGCTATCACTTTCATATAAGCCAATCCAATCTGAACAGAAGAATATGAGCAGCACTCTAAAATAAGACCCCATAAGAGCAAAGTTTCATCCCTTATTCCATTTGATGTTACACTGTGAGCTTCTCCAAAGGCAGTTAAATGATTGAATGACAGCAGCGATACTAAAAGTGAATTTCTGGAAGCAAAAGCTGCCCAGAATTTTAATAGAATGAACCTATAGCTGTGGTCAAACTACAGCAGTGCTTATGTACATTCATTTAGAGACGTGCAGTGTACTCTGAATTTACAAATATGAGGACAGACAATGGACTTTGAGGTGGTTTGATGCTTTAAGTTTTTAGGTGGAAACTGTCTTACCTGTTTCACTCAACCTCTGGACCCTAAAACACGGGCCATAGGCAAACTTAAAGGACCACTCCAGTCTATTTATGACTTCTCACCATTTTCAGAGATCCACCTATCTTCTTCAAATGTTGTTGTTAAAATTTGACCATGTATACTTTAGTAGATCTCAGACTGCATTTTTAAACCCCAGCAACTGTCATTTATGTTGAAACAAGGTAAAGGAACACTGTAAAATCATCAAAAATCTTCAAGCGAGAGAAACATAGAGTTGAAAGTTATTACATCTGGAAAAAATGTTCCGTGCAAGTGCTTCCTTCCTAGTTTAAATTTTAGCATGAAAAAGAATTTTGACACAGGGGCTTTTTTTTAAACTAAAATTGTCAAATATTTCCAGTTACTTTCCGTAATGTTTATTGAATATGGTTAAAATGTTAACAAACACGATATCTTGTAGATAAAGCTACTTTGGGAAAAAATGTGGGGTTTATATAACTTATGTAGCCGATGTTGACCAAGGACAATGACATGTAGCAATACTGGCATTGTCCTTTAAAGGACTAATGGAAAGCTGTATTATTACTGCTATTTATAATGTCAGTAAACCTCCAAAGGTCATAAAACATTTCTGTTTACAGTTAACTGTATGTTAGCGGCTAGAGAGAGATAGAAGATAGAGAGAGAGAGACCAACAATAGCTCTTCTGTTGAAGTTTACCATGGATTTTTGAAATTGAAATGTCAATTTCCATTTTTCTCTCTCGTGCATAGAGGAGTTATTGCAACCCTGCCTTCAAAAAAGCTTTTTCCAATGAACTAGCTTACATATTACACAGTTTATCAGTAATTTGCCCGCAATATTTTTTTTCTGTTGTAATTGTTTTTCTTCAATTTAATCAGAGGAGCAGTTAGTTGAGCAGAACTTTGTCCATGTAGCATTTTGAAATATAATTGATTTCCAGGTAGACTCATTATGAAAGACGCTGTGATAGAACTGGAAATACTTATCTTTGTTTTGTAATTTTATTGTACCAACAATTTAGAACCAAAACAGGGCATGGATTAAAAGCATACAGTTTATTAAAATATTTGTGACAGAGATATGGGGATGGAGACCTGCAGCACAAAGAATCCCCGTTAAAGGGAACTACTTCTTCTCTCAGGGAGCAGAAAGGATGAGCACACAGATTGCAAGGTTGAGATTAGGCAGCCGGTGGTGCAGTGCACTGATACTAGTTCAGCCTGGACTGCTTGCTGCAACAAGCTGTCCCTTCTCTGCAAGAAGATGGAGACAGAGAGAGGGGGACAGGGAAGAGACACACAGGCTGAAAAGAATTGGAAGAGGGATTGAAGGAAAAGAAGAGAGGAGCGAGGACAGAAGGAAGGCTTGGTGTGCAAGCTGTTTGGAGACTGCACTCACACACATGTTCCTCACCAGCAGGGGAGAGAGAGAGGGAGTTGGGGGGGGACTGGAGGATAGAGTGAGAAACAGGAGTAGTGGAAGTACTCAGCAGCTTGTCTGTGTCAGTGCCTGGCTACTGTCTCTTTACTGCAATGGCAGACATATGAGTGTTTGGCAGCGACGACAGAGGGAGTGTTACAGAGCTGCAGAGGCTGGAAGCAACGCACCAGCGTTTGGCAGATTAAACAAGGTTAGCGCAGAGGAAACAGATGAATGGAGGGATACAGTCTCAAATTGTATTTTTCTAGCTGTTGGTAAAGAGCAAGAAGATAAACTACAAGGACATAAGAGTAACTGCACTAACAATTCAATATTTCACTGCATTAGAAAGCCCACAATCAAATCTCTCCCTCTCGCTCCACTGGCAGAGCCAATGCTGTAGGGCGTGAGAAAGTGCAGTGGCTAATACAGCAATTGCCTAGGTCCAATTTCATGGGGAGTTGCTTTTTTGTCTACAAACAGTAATTTGAGGCTGTGCTGGACAGATTTTTGACAACATTTATTCATACTTTTTTTTTGCTAGATTTCCTCTTACAACTTCCTATGCATATTGATTTTGCCGAGCTGTTAATCTCTGTCGGTGCTGTGTACTTACTGTTTCCAGACCTGTTGCTAGAAAATGTCACCTGCTATCGATTGTGTTTTGAATCGCTTCGGGTCATGTATGTAACAATCAGACCAAAAGCCACAGCTAAATGCATGGCGAGCTTTGATGTGTTTGCCACAGAGAGGAAAAGTCAGAGATACACAAAGCCTCGAAGCAACCTACAGTTATTGTTAGGTGCGCCTGCATATTGTGTAATTGTGTGTCCAAAGTATGTGTAGGATGGTTGGGTGAGTTCTGTAGAGTTAAAAGGTTTGTTGGAATAGTAAATGACTCTGCTGCCCCCCCACACAGCGCCAGTCGATGGTCCAATTATTTTTAAATGTGTGTAGTTACGAATCTCTTGAAGTGCCCAAGGTCTGTGTCTGTGTTTGTGTCTGTGTGTGTGTATATGTAAGAGTTGTGTGCTCATGATGACAGTGGAGGTGGCAAGTTGATTCAAGACTGTCCTCTTTTTTCAGTGTTACACAATATGCTAATGTTGGCTGCTGTTGGGTCTCCATCACCTAATAATGATGAAATAAACACATTACTCAATGTCACCTGAACATATAGAGTTATTGACTTTTGCTTAATTACGAGCAATATTTAAAGGAAAACGTTTCATATCTACAAAACACAGGTAGACAAATTTCCCCAATGGTACAAACCAATGCTCTTTGGCTCCCCTGAGGGAAAAAAACGACAACCATGAATCCAAGCTGCAAAGTTTCCAAAAAAAAAAGAAAAGTTAATGAAAATGAATCACTGGAGGAAACACTGAACAATGTGGAGTAACATCAAGCATGATGAAAAAACATAATGCCCTGCTGTGAGAGATACAAAATCTCACTTATCACTTCTGCAAAATGACAACATCTGCTGCTACTGAGAGTGATATGAATAAATCAACAGTTATTTATATCACATTGTTTGCTTGAATATCTGTTTGTTCTTACAGATGCAACATTGATTTCCCCTGAGAACCACATAAAACATTCATTTACCAATGCTACATGTTGTGTCGCCTTTCAGTTCATTGCTATGACATTAGTCGTAATGATACTAATGACTGCAAAAAAAAGAACAAAGTGATGATAGTAGAAAGACTTTGTAACCCAAACATGTTTCTCGATGGCTTACAGAAATTAATGGAGTAGCTTTGGGAGAGATGCATGTTTATCATGACTGCTTATGAATTAAATTGATTTTCTCCCCTTATAGATTCAAACGTTTTCAAAACTCCAGTTTATGGAAGAAATGTAATTATTTTAATGTAGAAGCTGGAAACATCAGCTCAATGTTCAGTAGCTGAGTTAACTTTGTATGTCAAAACACTGTGGGGAAGATTTATAGCTTACTGGTTGTTAGATACAAGTAAAAATATTTATTTTTCTTAGCTTGAGGTAACATGTACTGTATATTAATATGGGAATGGCTTGTGTGTTTGTTTTTTTTTAAAGTTTCTTCTTTTTTTTTCAATATAGTTTGTGCTTATTTTCTGAAAAATTGCTTTATCTAACTTATAAATACACTTATATGGCCCTTGCAATAACAGCCATAACCAATAAGCCTTATGAAAAACCAATGTGTGATGATGTATCTATATTCAAATGAGCAAATGCTGACATCTGACAACTTTTAGGGTGCAATCACACTGGGCGATCTGTACTGTGCCTAAAAGTCCAGCTTGTTTGACTTGTGTAAACGCTCCGTACCATGCCCAAACATGGCACACTTTGTCGGCCCTGGCATGGTTGGAAGAGGTGGGCTTTGGCATGGAATGGGTGAAAATCTGTGACTGTCTTTTAGTTCACAGATACCAGATAACAATAAAATTATTGTATTATCAGATTTTTTAAAAATGACAGTTCGAGATTTGAAAACACAGGTCGATCAGGTAGCTCAAGCGTGCTCAGGCCTGGTTAGACTGGAGCAATGTGAGTGCAGGCAAGTGGGGAAGAGGGGAGGGAGGACAGTTGAACTCCAGCACGGTACGGGGCAACTGGGCCAGTGTGTGTGCACCCTTAGTGACTTTTAGAAGTTGTGCTAGCCACTTAATAACAAAGAATTGGTAGCAATGTTTAGGAAGTTTGGTGTTAGCTAGTTTGCTGGTTTTATAATAGCTGAGTTTGAAATACGGATTGTCACTGCCTAAAATAGGCATTTTCCATTTCAATATTGCTCCGCACCATATTGTTTAATCTAATTATTAGGCCATTATTAATTTGCACCTTTCTATTTCTGTGTGCTGGGTGCATGCATACAAGACACTGTCTTTCGATTTGATTTAGGTGATGAAATGAGCAAATGTCACAGATAAAATAGGAAAAATGTGAGAGATACATAAACAGGGAAAAAGGATGCACTTGTGTCGAAAGCTTGTGACTGAACAAGGAGCAGTAAATTAAAAACAAAGGGACATAAAAATAGAAAAAAAGTGTTTCTGCTAAATGGATAAGAAGAGAAGGATTGTGGAATGTCTGTGGCAGTGTTTTGAAGCCTGAATCTACAGGGCAGTTGTCTATGCACGGTGGGTCATTTACTTAATACATGTGTGCTCACACATAGGCACACAAACGCACATTTATCACATACTGCAGTGGGGGAATGAGCCCTTATCTTGAGCTGTGGAGATAAGCAGAGGCAGTGGACCACTCTCCTAAACAGGCTGCCATTTTACCTCTCAGCTCATACAGGCTCACATGTGCATTTCTGCACATACGCACTCACACGCTGCCTTCACTCTCTCCTGTTATATGAAAGTCAAAACAATATAAAGCTAAAGTGGAAATATTGATATCCAGATAATGTAGCAAAGCCAATTTTGTTGTAATATTTCAGAGAGTTTTTTTCATTCCCACTTACTTTCCTCTGCCTGCAACTCTTTATTTTCTCCTTCTGATCCAACCACATTTGCAAGTTGGTCAATGAAAGGAAACCATGCAAATTAAATACGTACATTTAAGGATTTATAGCTTGTATTAGTATTTTGTAATGACCAAGACAATGAAGTAATGTTGACAGATCTCTACAGAACTTGCAATAGCCAATGAAAAGAAATAGTGTGCTCTTTTCTGAGAGGACTGAGATCCAAAAGAAACGTCCCGTAAAGAGGTAATACATGAAAATCCTGAATGGCTGTCACTGGTAAGTGTGAATCTACACATATTTTAAAATCACCCTCCTCAGGCCATTATTGGCAATGAGGCTTTTGCCTTGTAACTAAGAACTTACAATGAAAATGAAAGGGAATTTGCCCAAATTGACCTATAAATGATCTGTGTGCGCTCACAAATAGATGCCCATGTTGAACCACAAAGATGTGCCTCATAAATGTATGATGTATTACACCCACACTGATTAAATCTTTTTTTTTTTTAAGAGTCTCATTGGTACTCTGTAGTTCCAAGGCGCACACTCTGGCGCTGACTCCTTATCTTCCTCAGATTTGTCTTGGAGCATGTAAGAACACCATATGGACATCATAACAAGGTTAAAATCATGATTTTCTTTGGAGAACGCTTTAACTAGCACTTTGCTCCTGCCTGAATCTGGTCTATAATAACTTAACTGACTTAATGTAAGCATTTTAATAAAAACTCCAAATGCATCATGGTTAATTTTGAGAGTAGAAGAGTAAAATGAAATGTACATTTAATGCGCCATGTGTGTCTTTTGTTGTGCTTGTTTTTTAATGAGTCAGGTCGCATGCATTTGCTATACAGTTGCAAACAAAGCCAGCCTGCTAAGGATTGATAGGCCCTGTGATTACAGTATTGCTTGGCTGATTAATATGTCTCCCCTCAACTTATTGACATGTGTTTAACACTGTGAGAACTACAACACAAACTACACTCATTAAAGACCAATGTAGAATATTCATTGCTAAATCTTCTTTGAAATTCATCATATTGTCTTTTTAAGGCCCCTTCACACTTAGAACTATAACTAGTAAGATATTTGAAATCGTTATGTATGTTTTCACACTACAACTATAACAATGAAAACATCCAAATAACAGCTATAACGATATTCTTGATTCCATCTCGGAGCAATTTTTTTCAAATTTGTTTGTTTGGATGCACGAACAACGTTTTCAACCAATCTAAATAAAGTTCAAAGGGATGGGGGGGTGCCTTCCATTTGTTTACTCATAAAAGCAGAAGTAATGGCATTGCTCGCAGAAGATCTAATCACAGAAATGCAGAAAATCCCAACACTTTCTGACAAAGGCCATCCCCTCTACAAAGCTCACGCAAAAGAGTATTTGATTCTCTAGGCTCCTCTCTCTTTTGCAGCAATTCATGAGCCCAAATCCTTCGACTTTGTCGTTTCTTTGCTTTTTCAGATAGCCAGTAAATTAAAAGCCGATCAGTAAAATAATCTTCCTCCATTTCCTCAGAGAAAGTAGTGCTTAATGAAAGATATCTTGTAGTGAATGCTTGAGCAACGGAATATCGTTGTAGTTATCTTTATAGTTACCATTCTAAATGTGAATGTGCCTTTAGAATCGTAAAGTATAGTCCTAACGACAAAAACACTGCATTTTCACTGATAGCTGGAGCAGCAGTTATTAGATAATGACATAGCTTTTAAGTAGTTTCATATTAGAACAGAGGAATCAATATCGGTGTATAAAGTACCTGAAAAAAAGAACTAAGTAAAAGTACAAGTACCATAACTGAAAATTCTTTGGTAAAGGTTGCAGACACCCATAAGAAAATTACTTGAGTAAAAGTCTTAAAGTAGCTCATATTAAATGTACCTAAGTATCAAAAGTATTTTGTGAAAAAATATACTCAAGTATCAAAAGTACAAGTAAAAAGTATTTTTATAGTGTGTATAAAAAGAAGCAAAACGACCAAAAATTGTTCTCCCCTTGTTCTCTTTATTTTTTATGTATTTATATTATACATAACTAAGTGTCTGTCTGCCTAAGAACACAATAAAATCTCTTACTACAGACACAGATGCATACATGACTTTTCTCTCTGACCAATCTAACAATGCAACAGTGTCCAATGCAGCAAATTAACTTAAGGACCCCTCTGAGGAATTCTCATGGGCGAAAGTGGAATTCTCACCACACACACAAACAAACTCTGGTTCAGGTAAAGTTGAACTTGCTGTTCATTCGCAACGACAGCTAATTTTCAAAAGTGTTTGCAGTGTTTGTTGTAAGTGACTTGCCAAGTATGACCACGGGTGGTGACTGTCGTCTTCTTCTACCGAAGGAGATACATCGTCACTGTCATTGTTGCCTGCCATGCCTCATCAACCGAGCTAGCCATGTTTGCCTCTGCCACCCCGCGCACCCCGCCCTTGCCCTAATCTTCGCGAGAGTACTGTACGTTGTTCTTCTCGTCCACTTGGACACACCCATTCCAGATAATCCTTTGATGATTAATTATATTTCTATTTTAATTTGTAACAAGTAACGAGGTGGCAAACGTCAAAGTAACGGAGTAAAAGTATAACTTTTAACTTCTAAATGTAGTAGAGTAAAAGTAAAAGTCCTGATTAAAAAAAAACTCAAGTAAAGTACAGATCCTCAAAAAAACTACTTAAGTAGTGTAACAAAGTACATCTACTTCGTTACTATCCACCTCTGATGTTAATACATCGCACAAGACAGCAATTTTAGTACAATTGGGTCATATTTTACAGAGAAAATGCCTGCTGGTTTTTGCTTTGGTGTTCGACGACTGCTCTGACTGTCTGCAGCCTTTTATTTTAGCGGAGCTGTCATCAGCAACAACCCGGTGCTGCAGGAAGGAGACAGAGCAGTCGTAGGACATCATCTCCATAAAACATGCCCTGGTTTTACTCAAATTGTTGTTTAACGCGACGTATGAACTTGCATCGTTACGTTTAGTTTTTCGAAGCGGTGGGTTTCGGTAAAGGTTACACAGTTTTTCATACAGCCGAATGCAGCAGCCCTGTTTATTCGAAGATTTTTGCCTTTGTCTGAGACGCTCTGTTTTAGCTCTGCCTCTAAAGGCTTACTCCGCTCTGACTGGCCAGTTCAAACACACACCTTCCAGGTGAACCTATAAAGAAGCCCAGCACACCGTGACACTTTAGTGGTCTGAGATTTAAAAAAACTGATGAGAATGGAGCGTTCAGAGCCCACAGGGATTACTACTACATCTCCTTACCTTATTATTTCATACTTTAGCATCATTTAAAACAGCAATCCAGCTTTGTACGAACATTTATAGGTTGAAAGAGACTGAAGAGCATAATATGAACCCTTTAAGTAAAGTCTTACCCCTACTTTTTTAAGTAAAGCTAACTTGTCACATTTTACAGTGCACAGAATGATGTAGTCTTATTGAGAGATTGTTTTTTTCAAAAACAGTTACTGATTTTTAAATGCAGACCATCAAGCAGTGTTGTCAGATGCCCCCCAATAGACTAAATAATACACTCTGTTCAACTTAAAAAACAAAACAAAAAAAACTATCATCAGCATGACTGATGGCCAACAAAGCCACTTGTCATAGGAAATTGTAAATTTTTGTAATAGGTTTACTGCCTCTGCCTTCCAGGCTTCTCTCAGTGCATCCAGCGCAAAGGTGACCCCTAAATTCCACCAGATGCGCTGCGTGAGCAGCGGAGCTGATGCGTTTCAATCCTAGTCAAAAGGTGTGCTGCCACTGGCTGCAGCTGCGTTGCGTTCCGACTCCATCACAACTCCAGTGATCCGGAGCCCTCTGCAGCAGATACGCAGGACTTCTATTTTTGCCGGATGGCGGAGCAGAACGCGGCAATTCAGCACAGACTAGATTGTACAGGACAGGCAGTTGGGTACAGAAACAACATTAAACATTCGGTGCATTTTCAAAATAAAAAAACTGTACTACACTAACAAAACGTCATAACGGTTGGAGCCAGGCCTGAAGTCAACAAGAGGTTTTCAGAGACTGTGGTTGCATGTTATATTTTAATTACTGCAAAATCTTGTAGTCTCGTGACACAAGCTGTTTGCCGTGCTACACTCTAAAAACGCAGCCAGTGGGTGCTGACGGATGGCAGAGCACTGAGTAGACACGCATCACAGCTGTTCCAGAACACACACGCATCCAGTAGAATCTCAGGGTTGCAGGGACAACAGCATGCAACATATGCAGTGCAGCAGTGTTGTATTTGTTGAGATATTTCAATAACAATTGTCATCATTGTGATGATGCTTTAGAAAACGTTACAGATCACCAAAATGGCAGAATTAAATTTTTTAAATGCATGTTGAAATTTTCACAACAATCCATCAAATAGTTACAGAAGCCCTGAGGGGCAAGCTGCAGCTCAACCTTTGCTACCCTGCAAGGATGAAACACCAAGTTTACTGTTTATTATCCATCACTTTCTAACTGAACAGCTTCATGGAAAAAATATTTCACAATTCTTCATATAATAAACTAAGGAAATTTGTTTAAAAAAGTCATTGGGTGCTTTTAAAGTCCTTATACTGAGCATAGACAGATTACATGTTCTGTTCCAGTTCAGATGCTGTGGGTGTGTCTCCAGCAGAAGGCTGGCATGATGCGCGTAGTGTTGTTCGATAAAGTCAGCTTAATAAAGTCAGTGGTCTCTGTAAGTTAAAAGGCAAAAGTGGATCATTTCAGTCTGAACTAAAGTAGGAAAGCAGCTCACGATGCAACAAGTGGCTACGTGATATTTATTGTGCAACAGATCCATAACCTGTTTCTTTTTGAGGCAAAATGCATAACCACATCACAACCTACTGTACTCATTTCCTTTTTTTTTTTTCCAGAAAAAGGTCCTTCAAGGTACATTTTAGTCAACACTAAGATGACTTGGCTGCAGGCAAAAAAATACTGTAAGTCCAACTACACAAACCTGGTCAGTGTGAGGAACACATCTGAAAATAATCACATCGCAATGCTCTTGGAAAAAACGGCCTGGATCGGTCTGTACAGAAAGGCCTGGGCTCAGTGGTCTGACCAGACCCCCAGATCCTTCCTCAACTGGAACAAGGGACAGCCAGACAACAGTGGGGACACCATGGAGTCATGTGTTGTGATGAACACAACCACAGGAAAGTGGTGGGATGTTGACTGTCAGGAAAAGCACCATTTTATCTGTCAAAAGATTCAAGTTCAGCACAAAAAGTCATTCCAGTTAAAGTTCCAGTCAGAGGCCGACCTGAATGATCCTGCTGTGCAGCAGCAGCTTTTGGAGCAGGTACGGTGAGTTTACTTACACAAGATTTCCATCATAAGTAAAGAGTTTGGCTCTAAGCTGTTTGAGTGTAAAGTTCAGCAGAGACACTTTGCCGTTTTAAGCATAACATCTAATGATCTGAGTGAATTTGTGAATTTTGATTTTTAATCTAATGCTACAAACAACAGTTTACTTAAAGGGGTTTCTTCCTCTTTCAACCTATAAATGATGTTACAAAGTCGGATTGCCATTTTAAATGATGCAAAAGTATGAAATAATGAGGTAAGGGGATGTAGCAGTAATCCCTGTGGGCTCTGAACGCTAGGTTCTCATCATTTTTTTAAAATCTCAGACCACTAGTGTGTCACAGTGTGCGGGGCTTCTCTATAGGTTCATCTGTAAGGTGTGTGTTTGAACTGGCCTATCAGAGTGGAGTAAGCCTTTAGAGGCGGGGCAGTAGCTAAAACGGAGTATATAGCATCATGAGTGTATTCATAATGTCTAATAACATGTTATGTTTACAATGTGTTGTAATGCATTATAGAGACAGACTTCATAGAAAGTGTTACCACTACATGCAACCTCACACACTGGTTTGAGAGTAACTGCTATGTGTGATGTTTAATTAGTTTTTTACAAATTAGCTCTCTGATAGTGGTGTGCAATACTGGAAAATTTGGTATCTGTCCGATACCAAGTAAATTTATCTTTAAATCAAGTAATTTTTTATTACTCGAATCTCTTCTATTTGAGAAAGAGCAAACAAAGAAGTGTGTGAAAGGTTACAATGATGTGATACTGTCATATTTTTATGTTTGTTTCTCTACAGCTGCATGCTAAGCTGGAGAAGCATGGCTTATCAGACTTCAAACTGCGCTGGATTCAGACAGATGGGCAGATGTTTCACAAGGAACACAGCAGGAAGAAAGACGAAGGTATTTCTTCGTGCATTTTCTAAATAAACTGCCAGCAAGCTTAGCTGAGATCAAAGCAGGAAAATTGGAAAACAGCCGGCGTACGCTTAGCCAGTCAAACACGATAATACGTCTTAATTACTGAGCTTAAGGTGCTTCCAGGCAAATTTGTAACCCCTTCAACCTGCAAAAAACAGCTCTTATCTTCGCCATTTCAGCTGAAGGAGAGTACCTACAGCAACTAACACTCAATTTAATAGTGCAGAATTCATGATTAGAATCATTCTTTTGGGTTTTTTTTTAATTTGTTTTGTACTTGTAGAAACAATAGGGGGTATTAAAAAAGAAAAAACCAAGAGAGGAAGAAGCTGACCAGAATAATCTGACTGCAATCAGATCTCAGTGTGAACACTAAGACACATTAACCATAACTAACACTAACCCTTCTTCATAAGTGACATTTTAATGCATGGTGTAAGATGCCAGCTGTTTCAAGTTTTTGTGCTACACTTAGCTAACCGTCACACTGATCTTCATCTAACTCTCTCACAGAAAGACAGTAGTAATTTTCTTGAAACGTCAAACCTTTCTGTCAAACAACATACTTTTATTTATTATTTATTTACCGCCTCTTTTAGGGTCGTGCAGCTGAGCGTTCATTGCGTAGAGGTCATTGAGCTCTTATGGCATATCTTCAATCAAAAGAGAACAGATTTAGCTGCTACTGTAACAAAATGTTTTAATTTTGTTTTCAGTTTAAGTTTTATTAGATGTTTTTTGACAACATCAGTGCCTCTGGGTTTGTTTGTTTTTTTACATAATGTAATGCTCTCTGTGTGCTGTGCTACAGCTTTTACTTTTTCAAATATTCATTCACTGAAACTGTTTGCATGTTTGCAGTTTAAAATATAGATTTTCTTCATATGATTTCAGAGAATGTGTTGACATTTGCCATAAGTATAAAAATAAAAACGTTTTTTTTTTAATGTCATTGTTAAATGTTTAAGCGTATCCTTTGAAATTCCAAAACTTGTGAGGTTGATGTTTAGCAGTCTTTTTCTCTGAATTTTATTATCTTGTTAATAAACGTTGTAGTTAATCAGTTATGATTCTTTGCAATTTATTTCTTACATAGTGTTTTATCATTTACTTGTATCAAAGGTCTGTTTTGTGTGTGGTACTTTGTAAATAAAGAACCTTTAAAAACAAACTTAAAAGTAGGTATTTTGTATAGTTGTCAGGCTTTGGCTTTGTTGAATATTTGATTCTGTTTGGTCAATCACAGCATTAAGGTCTGTTATTTCTGTATAACAGACCGTTGCTATGAATAACAGGCCGTTGTTAGGGATGCCGTTCGGACCTGGCTCATCCACGGGCTTTTGATGTTCACGTCCTGTCATATCAATCTGCAGAAAGAAGTCCGGTGTCTGTGTGCCTACCCTCTGTTCACTGTGCTTTACGAAAAGGTGAAGCTACAGGCTAAGGATGGCATGTTTTAAATGCATTAATCAATGTCACAGCCAACTGTTACAAGAGTAGCGAGACTTCTTCAAGAGAGAATGGTCAAGCAAAGATGAGGGATTAGTAAATTTTGCAGCAACTGGAAGAGAGCAGGCACTTAACAGTTAATTTAGCAAGTAAGCAATAGTTTCGATGAACTGTGCGACTAATGTAGTTGGTGAATTAAGACCACAGCTTCTCAAGGCCAAGGCCTCCTCTGTCAATCAATTTTTCAAGTTTTCCATTGGCATCCAAAATATTGTGAAGTAACTTGTTACGTTTTTGTGTTTTGCTTTGACAACAAATCCTCTGCGATTGTCCTGCTGGTCAACGCTCTTTACCCTCATCATAATATACGTCAAATGTCTCTGTGTCTTCAGGAACTTTGCGCTGTGACCAACAGGGTTGGAAAGTTACATTGGAAATGTAATAGGTTACAGATTACTAGTTACCCTATTTAAAATGTAATCTCACTATTTCAGTAATTTTTTCAGGGTGATGGAACTTATTACATTTGATTACGTTCTGATTACTTTTCTAAATTTCTATTGTATTTTTTTAGACTGTTAACCATTTTCAAATGTTTAAACCAGGCAGTGTTAATGGCAGACGTGGGGCGCTTCAACTGAAATAAGACATTCAATCAATAGCATCAGAACAGCATCAAACTTTATTATACGGCCTTGACTGGGAATGGCATGCAAAACATGCAAAGCAACTAAGTGAATATTATTCAACATATAGCCTAACAGAAAATATTCAGATGTAACCCCCCTTGTATTAACATTTTCACAAGTAACTGCAATTTAATTACATTTTCTTTCTCAGTAACTGTAACTGATTTCAATTACATTTATTTTGTAATTAAATTATGTTATTTCGTTACATGTAACTAGTTACTCCTCAATACTGGTGACCAAGTGGCATCATCTGGACTTCCACGTTGAAGCCACCAGGAAGTGCAAAAACCTACAGTTCTTTGACTGACCGCTTGGGGCTGACTGCAAAAGCAAGCAAATTCTTATTTAGAGCCCATGTTAAAATGGCCAACTTTAGAGCAGAAATAAACACCATTTCAGCTTGGTTCAAAAAGCATTTTTTGTTTGTTTTTGTCTATAGCTTCTTTCCCTTTTCATGGTAACTGTGAGGAGGTTGAATTTTCTACTTTTTTATTTTGTGGCTACTTAAGCTAGGGTGCAAAGTCCTTGAAATTTAAATAAAGGACGCCTAAAATTTTTAACCCTTAACAAAAAAAAAAAAATCACACTATTTGAGGGTGCGTTGTAATAAGTCCTATCCATAATCATAAGAAAATACAAAGGCTTCAACCATTTACTAGACATATCTGTGATAAGCACTCAAACCTGAATTTGATCAGCTTCATGTTTTTGAGTGATAGGAATACATGGGAAACAAATTATCATTCAACAATTTATTTTGAAAGTGCAAAATAACAAATCTCTTTCTTTGGAATAACACAGAGCTCTCTGCTCTCCTGCTTCACTTAAAACAGTTTAAAAACGATATAAAATATATGAAAAATGTAACAATTTAGTAGTGCAAATATCTTTGTCTTTTTCTTTTTTAAAAAATTTAAGTACAAATAGAAATGTGCAAACAGAAAGTCAGTGCAAAATCTGTTAACAAAAACACTTTTTGTGTCCATGACTACTACACTTGTAGTAAAAACACAGATACAAACTGAACTGGTGAGCATCAAAAGCAGCTCAATGCTAAATCAAAAGCCTGTAGAAAGACAGACTAAGTTTTAGATACTGTACCACATTACCATTAGGATTATTGACAGTCTGCCCACTCGGTGACTGTTGCTGGTGGGCAAAGTTAGCAAGCAACACTGAGTGACAGCGCTTCGACCAATGAGCTGAGCGCACTGTCACGCTGATGTGTGAGAATGCACTCAGCTCATTGGTTAAGCAGCGGGAGAGGGAAAGAGCATTAAGATTACAGTAAATTCTCAAATAAATCGCTCTGTCATTCATGGATTCCATAGACATATTACAGCCCATGACTGGTTCTCAAAGGGACAAAGTGCGTCCCTTATTGGTTCAATAAAGGACACATCTTTTAGTTTCCAAACACGGAATGATTCCGTATTGGGACAGTTGGCAACCCTAACGTCTGTGACAGCTTCTGACATTTGCTGGCTAAATAACCAACCTTGGACCTCTTGGCTATGTCAGTCTCTTGTAGAGAATTTGTCATGCATTGGACAAATAACATGACTTGCTGTGTCGATAATTGTTCAAAGACACTGTCGAGGAAAGCCTTGTTCTAGTTTTATGGACAAGTAAAATGTTGGTATTTATTTTATGATGATGTGAGCAGCAGTAGCACTGACTTAAGTGTGTGCTTGTTTTAAGCATTGTAGATAGGTGAGTCTCGAGGCATGTTCACATGCATCTCACCATAAGACGGCTTGTTAGCCAGCAAATGAATTAGCCTTGGGTAAAACTTGAGTATCACCCTGCTATCGATGCTAATGGGTGAGATGGACGGCTTTTTAACTTAGCTCGTCAGCTAAGAAAAATAAAGTTTCCCCATGTGAATTAGCAATTAAGGTTCATGTCAATGTTAAACTTGCCATTAGGTCAAGTTAAGTGACTAATGGCCTACTGCCAGAACATCGGAAGAGAAGTGTGGTAAGTGCTTCAGTAATTCAGTAAAGCTTAAGCAAAAGAAAGATGCTTGAGGTGATTACATTTTTATTGAGGGCTGACTGTTTCAGAACACTGATGTTGTTAGAGACAAAGTTCAGTTTGAATCTATAAATTAGGACTTCCTTCGCTTATATTTCCTCATCACAAGTGTTTGGTAATGAAATTCGAGAAATTGTTGCCTGAAATGTGTGTATGTCAGCCCCAGTAATTGCATGCAAATGCAAGCATGGTACTTATAAATTTTGCTCTGTGTAACAGACATGGTGGAGGCATCACAGGTCACCCTGATGTCCAACTAGCTGATGTACTGTAAGAAATATAATGAGACATATAAAGGTGCCTCTCTGTCTCTAGACAATCATATTAACTGATGATCCCGCCTGTTACTTAATAGGGAAAAAGCACCTACAATAACATTAATCATGGTTTTGCTATGATCAAACGTTAACGTACATATTTAAGCTAACGTTTAGAAAACGAAATTATGTTAACTGCATCTTATTAACATGTGGCCTAAATTACTCTTACTCTAATGTGTCCTCATGTAAAGTTATACCACAATCATAATTGAAGCTAACTTAACTATAAACAATTTTTTAGTATATCAATAAGTAAAAAAAAAAACTGGTCCCTCTCAGCTCAAGCTCGAGCCGACGGTGTGGTTTGCAGACGTTCTGTTGTTGACAGAGGCGAGTCAGAGCACGGTGAGTTGATCAGCTTGTATCGACGTCACCTGTTGCTAAGAAGCGCAGCAAAGAC
>JAQLOL010000022.1:2176350-2193219 GCA_029783665.1 Naso thynnoides | reverse complement strand
ACTAAACAGCAATTTTAGTAAACCCGGTCATGTTTTTTATGGAGAAAATGTCCTCTGGTTTCGCTCTGATGTCCTACGACTGCTCTGCCTCGACTGTGATTCACAGAGGTTCCTGAAAGTAACATGTAGGCTTCCTGCAGATCGAAGCTGCAGCTGCAGCAGCGGGTAGTTGTTGGGGATAGCTCTGCTAAATAAAAGGCTGAGGCAGACACAGCAGTTGTAGGACTTTAGAGGGAAACCAGAGGACATTTTCTTCATAAAAAAACATGACCCAGTTTTACTAAACTTGCTGTTACATAGCATGCGACATCACTCAGTCACGTGCATTGTTAAGTTTCGTTTTTTCGAAGCAGTAGGTTGCGGTCAAAGTTACAAAGTGCTGCTTTAAGGTAGCTAAAGTTTGCTCTTTGTGCTGTGCTAATTTAAATGTCAAAGCTCTCATAAAACACTAAAGATGGTTTTTCACACAAAAATAAGCTTCTTTAGCCATTGACACCCTTCACTGAATATTAAATAAATATATAATACTCACTTATAATAGCCTATTAATATAACTGAATAAGCTTGATGTTAAAATCCATCTATTCAAAAATTAAATGGGAGTATATTTTTAGCACTTTTGACAAGTCAGAATTTTTTTTATTTTTACTCCAGAATCCATCAAACATTTAGAGATCAATATTTCCATGGAAAATGAGAGAAATCCCAGAACATAGAAGCTCTCTGCACTTGTGCTCACCTTTTATTATTTCTGTGGAAAAGGCTAAACAAATTTTATTTTGCTACTGCCACAAATGCCAAACAAAAACATGGAAACATTTCAAGAGGCATCTGAATATACCAAATATGATGGTATTTCAGACACTCTCTCCTTTGGGGCCTTGGTTCCTTAAAACATTCATGTTGTCATGTGGCTCTGGCAGCAATAAGCCTTGAGCTCACCTCTGTTTCTCACAGTCATGCCATTCCTTTGTCCCTAAAATAATTCATGGATTTCTAAAACGGGATGCAACAAGGCCAAGGTTTTGATAACAACAATGGGGCTTCTTTCCCTATAAGAAAACAACTATGTTGAGGCGAAATTTTAAAAATATTATATCATGGCAAAACATTGTCACAACATTTAGTGAGGTGGCTGGTATGTTTTTAATCCATAGCTACAATATTTACCAAAGCAAATGATTCTTTGGGATTTCAAATACTTAACAGTGCCAAGTGAGAAACAAAATATCTTGCAACGTTTAACCAAGCTAGAGATCATTGTCTTCAGAACAAATGAATACAATCATCACAAAGCATGTACAATGAAATTTGGATGAAGGAGGTTGTGGTCAGAGCTGTAATTTCAAACACATAAGGGTCGATGCAAACATCTCTTAAATAAAATGCTAACGTGACAGAAGATATCCCTGTGATAAAACTGAGCATAAGTGTCTTACACTTCAAAACAAACAACAACAATAGAGAAGAGACTACACTGGCAGAAATTGAATGTCTATTGCAGCTATTCAACCATCCTCATGCATTTTTATACAATGAAGACTAAGCTGGTCTTTAATAACCATTTCCCACTGTGTACATGTGTTTTTCAAGTGCACACTCATATCAGCATGTGTATACAATGTCCTTTGATGTCCTCTTGGAATTGTGCTAAGCTGCTGCACGTTTTATTCATCCTCCATAGGTCAAGAATGTTTTTACATTGTCAGCAATGTTCTCCCAGAAGTTTTCCATGCCTTCGCTTCATTGTTCTCTGTTGGCTGTGTGTCAGGCTGTAACAGTTTTTAAGACTTCTCTCCTTCCCCTGACCTTGTGTACTTGTGTTTCTGTTTAGCCTTTCTAGCCCCCCACCCCCCACCCCTCCCACTACCATTCAACAGCTCACAAATTGATAGAGAAATGCTTTGAGCACAATGCATATTTATCTGGGCATAGACAAGCATAGACTGTGAATAAACTGAATATTCAAATAATTTTGTTTTCCTCATCAGTCAGCAACAACAAGGTTTATCTCTTCAAAACAATTCAACCACATAATTATTACCCAGAGAACCCTCTGGAAGTTTCCATGTTGACTGACCAAAGCAGCAGCATGGAAATTCATCTCTACTAACGCACACACAGAGACGCAGACACACATGTCTACACGCCAACACACACACACGTCTACACGCCAACACACACACACACACTCACTCACACACACACACACACACACACACACACTTGAACACTTGAATGCACATCGCAGTGTTGTCTCAACTAACAGGCATCCTGCAGGGTTTATCCTAATATTCTTCTTATGCAGTGTAAGTGACAAATTCTGCACATTTAAGCATTTTGTTTCCTCACTCGACTGTGAAATTAGCAGATTTTGGTTTTTTTTGTTTTTTTTTTTGCCAACAGTGGATTAATTTTTTTGTTTTGTGTATGTGTGCTGAAATGGATGTGGTATGAGGTGAATAACCATGGAAATGTGTGTTTGTAAGTATGTAATTGATGTTTTGTGTGTTTGTGTGCAATGGCTGTAAGACTTACCATTTGCCTCCAGAATCATTTAATGTGTTACCATCAGTTGTTTCAACAAAGAAAATCTTCCTGTTGATTAATAGGTTTATAAAAATGTGCAATCTCTTGCACTGGTATAAATTTCAAACCCATACGCACACACACTCACAACGCCATCTTAAATACTTGTTATGATACAAGCAGATGTCTACAGCTGCTAGCAAGGCACTGGGGACTGAAAACATTTTAATTAGCCATCATTGTTTCTGCACTTAAGCTGAGCTCAGCTTATTTTTCTTGGCAAACACGCACACTGACAGCTTTCTTTCAACCCCAAGTATTTACACGTAAATAGTTAAAGCAGTCATTAGTTGTGTCTAAGAAATTCAAAAATTTTTTCAAGTGATGGGAAAGGCTTTAAATCTTTGTGGAGGCACACTGACACAAAAGCAGACAAATCACGTCATGAATGTAAGATTCAAAAGTCAAACATCAAGTGATGCCAAGTCTACACTGGGCTGACAGTGGATTTACAAGACAATATACTTATGCTCTTACGACTGAGGCAAAACAAAACATAATGCGCATGATGAAAATCTATATTTTGGAGATAGTCTTCCCACTGACCTTACTTTTATCTTTGTTTATCCTCAGTCTCTATTCAGTAAAGTGGCACACAGCTTAGGATGCTCCGAAGATCATCCTCAGTCTATGTGAGGAGAAATAAAATAGCTGCATTTAGAGTGTTGACAGTATTGTGCAGCAGTTGATTTTTTATTTTTGAAAAATAGCTCTATCACATATGCATTTATCTGTCAAATGTGAAAGTCTTGTCACATAATAATTCAACACATCACCCTTTGGGTAATTTTACATTTGATTTAGAGAAATACAATACATATTGTTGACAAAACTTCTGTCTATTTCGTTTATCTTCTAACAACCGAGACATTTCCAAGTCATAGTGAAATTTTGTCCATTTGGATGCTGAGACTGGTCTATGGGTACAAAAGTTCATGTTTTTTATCTATGTTTTTTACCTGCACATTTCATCACTGTAAATACTTAAAATTTCTGTCTTACCCTCTGCCACTTGCAGCGTGCTGATGTGGGACTTTCTGCCCTGACGATCACGCCTGAGCGAGAGAGCGTTGTGGACTTCACCACACGCTACATGGATTATTCTGTGGGTGTTTTGCTGCGCAAGGCTGAACGCACTGTGGACATGTTCGCCTGCCTGGCACCCTTCGACCTGTCGCTGTGGGCGTGCATCGCGGGCACCGTGCTCCTCGTTGGCATCCTAGTGTACCTGCTCAACTGGCTCAACCCACCGCGGTTACCCATGGGATCCGTGTCCTCGACAACACTGTACAACTCCATGTGGTTTGTGTACGGCTCCTTTGTACAACAAGGTAAGGAAGAATTGAGAAGGAGGGAGTGAAAAGCATGAGAGGGAATGCAAAAGAGGATTTCCTGATGAATAAATGAATGAGGTTTTCGATAATTACATTAATCATAAACATGATTCATGATCAATGAAGACATAGGCATGGGAAATACTTGTGATTTTATGTGACAAACTTATAGGAAAGTGTCCTTGTGAAAAGTGGAGATTCTACATTGTATATATTTAATGGAGCTTGACTTCCTTTTAATGAAGTAAGTCTACCTCTATAATTCTGTGGTTCACAGAGTTATTTGTAGATTTTCTTAGCTTATGATTCCTTCCCCTGCTGGCTACCAGAAGCTGCACGGTTGTTTTGTTTTTTAATATTTTGCCGCGGGGAGAGACTTTTACAACAGACTTTATTGCAGGGTCCATCACAAAGGTAAAAGAGAGATAAGGGTAGGGGAGGGAAGCATAGAAGAAAAAATGTGATAGCCAAAGTAATCTAATGTCAAAAAATTGAAAGTTGAATTTAATAGCTATCATCTGGGTGTCCTAAGTGTGAATTGACCTTTTATGTTTGAGCCCAGTAGTCAAATGTGAACAAAAGGGAGGAGAGGTTTTGTTCCACATGGATTGAGTGGAGGATAATGACCTCATACTGGTTATCTACCTAAAGATTTTCCAGGATCCATCAGGCTGTGCTAAGGTGTGTAGATCAGACAATTGACACCAAGGGAAGGATTTAAATTTCATCAGTGCAGGAATAGAGCCATGAAGGGGAAAGAAAAGGGCAAGGAAACAGGAAAAAAAGATCCCACAAATGTGTCTGATTTTTTTTTTCTTTTCCGGCTGGTTTGTGTGCATCATTGAGTGGCAATATCTCTGTTGAGTGGGGTATGAAAGAGAGACACTAAAGATGTTGATTTTCTTCGGCTCATTCTTGCGTTTACGGATGTATGTGTGGTTTTCAGCATTAAAAATAAATAACCGCTATCTTTCAATGAGCACAGTGTGCTTTCATTATCATACTCCAGACTTGCAATAGTTAATTTTTTAAGCTACATTAATTATGCAAATTTTAAGAGGACAGATTTCTTTTTGTTTTCAATACTGCATGCAAAACATTTCAGGTCCTGAATGCAACTGATGAGCATTCCACCGTTTGGTAAATAATCCTCCATCTTGTGCTGCAGCTAATGGTGGTAATGATGATGATGATACATGCTAATTGCTGTTTGATATTCGCAATCGTTTCTCTTTTTAGCTGTAATTAACATTTTAGTCATGGCATCATTAGAGAGAAAAAGAAGAGAGAGAGAAAGGATGCAATTCTTCAATAGTGTGTTTGCCCTTTGTGTGTATATTGGTGTGTATGGACCTGTGTTGGCTGGCTGTAAACTATGGTGTGTGTATGTGTATGTGTGTGTGTGTGTGTGTGTCTGTGTGTTTGTGTTTGGTGTGACATCAGGTGCATTTTGTTCACGTGAGAAGCTTTAGCCTCAGGTAATTCTTTGCTGATTGGACTATCCAGAAATATCTCACAAAATCAAGTGAGCATAAACACACTCCTGCTAAAGGACTAAGTGGGCTGACCTTCACTGTTATAAAAGTCACCTGGGATGTGGTTTACTTTCGTCCCTGCACATTTATGAATGACAGAGGCACTTATCATTTAAAACAAGCATGCATCTCCTTACTTTGCTCAAGCAGCAAAAGGGCTGTCTGATTGTACTAATGTCGTATTGCCAGGCAAGCTTACCTTGATGGCCGACTGCCAGCCCCCCAGGTGCATGGATTATCCAGGTCCACTGAGGACCACATTTAGGACAGCATTAGAACACTCGGAAACATGACATTCAACTGACAGAACCTTGCAAATTTGAGGAGCAATGACTTGCTGGCTAGTTAACAACTATTACTCTCTCCCGAAAGACCCATGTTCTTCTCATATAGGGTTAGTCATTGATGATCCCTACACATAAAAGGAGGCAACTGAAAAGCTTTGTGGTCGCTGATGATTCCTGAAGAACAGTGATTTGGTGAAATCTCTTCCCATCACCCAAGAGTTTACATGCCAGATTTGTCAACTGTTGAAAATGCTGAATTCCCTGACTGTTGTAGGAGACCATGGTCATATCATCAATTGTCAGCAGCACATTATACCCCTGAAGCAACAGAAGGAAGTGATTTAATATTAGAAACATAGTAAATAATTCCAAATGAATGAAACAGGCCTATTGGAGATGCCTGCTCCAAATCCCAGTCGCTGTTCTGTCCTCAATCACACTGTTTAAACCCAATTGGCTGGCATCCATTGGCATTAATTTTACCAGTCAGTCTTGCAGAAGCCACCTAGAGCTGAAATTATCTCGTATACTGTATAATGTGCTCAGTCTTAATCACCTGCAACACTGAAGCCATGAATCTCAACAACCTCAGACACAGACACATGACCTGTTTTCCTATGACTAAATATGCCAGAGTGGACATGAATGCATCGACTCTCAGCTGACAGGCAAGTGGAGAAACTTTGTAATAGACACAAATACAATTTCCCCCATTAAAGATAAAACATCAGCTTTTGTAATATAGGAAAACTTGTATTTCCTGAGAAACTTGACTAAGGCTGGCAGAGTTGGATGAAAACCATGATGGGAAGTATATTGTTTTCCCTTTTCTTTACTCTCTACCTTCTGCTTTTTCAGCACTATTAGTATGCCTTTTTTGTTAAGTAAGCCAAAATTGTCCTCCTGTAACACAAAGGAGGACTCCCGTTGCGCTTGGACAGTAATGAGACCGTGTATTGACGAGGTGCTGTGCTCAGTAACAGTTTCTGACCCATGGCTAGTGTACCCAACGCCCTTGTTTACTCATGCTGTCCAACTCTCCTTTCATAAAGATAAAAGAGAGTGAATCTCAATGGTGTTCCACTTTTTCTGTGAACATTTTTTGTCCGTACAACACTGTCCTCTGGTGGCTAAGAGTTGTCTTAATGTCGGAGTGTCACTATACGCACACGATATTGATACACACGGGACAACAGACCTGGTCTGTCACTCTCCAGGGATGGCAGTGTTATAGAGGAAAGCACTATGTTTTGCAACTTTGTGTTTATGTTTTTCTCTTGGGAAAAATTGTACAACTGCACCCTCGGCTATGTGCCTGGATGCGTCAGTGAACAAACATTTACCTCCACAAAGACTGTGTGAGTGCTTGTGAGACTTAAGTGTGACACTGAACAATTCAGCACTTGAACTGAGTCTCTTTGCCACTTGGCTGGAACACAGCCAACTGAGCCCCGTGCACACTGGAGGTGTGTGCTCAGGTCTGAGGATGGTAAAACTAGTTAGCCCGGGTACAGCTGAGAGTGGCTTGGGCTTTGGGATTGAGAATGGGGTGATTGAATTAGATATACTGTTGTAAGTCATTTAGTAGAGGTCATTGATGTAATTGATACAACTTAGGGCTGGTGTAACATTAAATTGCTTATGTAAATATGCTAGAGGTCAGATCGTATAGTGAGATATCAAAACAAGTGCTATTGAAGAAACTCATTATAAAAGTAAACTATGTCTTGATTGTCAAATCACACTTAATTTGAAAAACTACAAAACGGTTCAAAAAAACGTTCATAAAGTCAACATAAAAAAGCATAAACAGACAGGCTAGCAGCACCTTTGTAATGCCCCAGACTTTTGTGCTTTACCCTGAAATATCATCCTTAGGGAAAACTGATTAGATGCAAAGACACAGACACACCCACAGCAGGAGGGAGCTGGAGGTTAGTGATGAGAGCGAGAAGTCAAACATGAAGCAGAAACTTTGCTTTTGGCTTTTAATTTGAGAGGGAGAAAGGGTGAAAAGGGAGACGAGGTGCAGATGAATCACACTTATTTCTCTTAATCCCTCTCTTTTCTTGTCCGTCTACCTTCTCTCCATTTGACAATTTCTTGCCATATGCTTACTTTTCTTAAATTTCAAATTTTCTCCCTTTCATTCTTTCATACATTGAGGGATTGTGCGGGAAATTGCAGGACCCACAGGGTTTTTTTGACCGCCTAATCCCGCCGCAGTAACTTAAAAAAAGCGCCATCCCCTCAAGATTTGCCCCGGGTCCTACGGGACCCTGTGGGACCCAATCCCAATGCAGGGCTCTAGTGCCTAGTGGAAGACACTCGCAGTCAGAACACATCTGTCCTGGTGATATCGAACTTGATTCTGGTTTTCTTTTGGAAGCGACCACATTTTTGTTGCTGACAAAAATAATGTGATTTTGACACTTGAGCAGTAAACACATGCAGTAAGAGAAGAAAGTATATAGGAAAAATAACTTACATTTGATTGTAGACCTGTTAGTCTAAAGTATCTTGAGGCAACTTACGTTGAGATTTGGCACTATCTTCATAAAATTGATTTGACTTAAACTGACAAAAGTTAGATAAGACGTAGACACAAAGTAAAGCAGGTAAGTAGTGTGTGCAGTGGAGACGAGGAGGAGATGTGATTTAAAGAGGATGTGAAATGTTTCCTAAGGAGATTAATTTTCAGCTTCAGTTGGGTTACTGTTTGGCCCCGGCTAAGGTGGGAAGGTCATTCCAATATTTTTCTGAGCCAGGAGGGAGGAGAGTCAGGGCTGGGATGAGTGATTACCAGGTCACATTATTAGGAGAGCCAAGCAGGCAACATTAGCAGAGTGCAGGGCATTGACTGGCTGGTGTGTAGTGCCTGGACAAACCCTGGCCTGCAGGGGTGAGAATGAGCACTCATTTGCAGTCTTGTACACCAGGTTTTGGATTTGAAATGTGCCACCACAGGCAGTCAGTGGAGGGAATGCAGGACAAGGATTACATGCGAGAATTCAGGGAGATAGAAAACAAGACAGCCTGCAGTAGTTTGGATGAGTTGCAGGGAGAGTGGTCAGAAGAGAGTTGCAGTACCTCTGACAGAAGTTTGAACAAGCCGATCAGAAGTGCTGATGCATAAACATATACTTATTACAATGTTATGGGTTTTTGTAAAACATCAGGAAGAAAGAACATGCTTAAAAACAAAAATTGAAACTCTTTGTGAGACAAATTTATACGAGCCATGGAATTAAGTGTTATTCATCATCAAGGGTGATGATGCTGTTTAAATTACAGCCTGTAAAGTGGATTAAACATGATTTTCTACGGACATTGGAGAGAATAAAAACCAAAGGCAAATTAGAGTGGCCATGTGTTACTGTGTTTGAGTGATTTTGAGAATTCTATTGAAAATCCTAAGTAAACGCAGTAATGATGCTATTAATTTTTGATCCATTTCATTAAAAGCAAACCTCAAAGTGCGGGAAAAAGGTAACTCTTAAAAGGAAGACGGAAAGATAAAACATCAAAAAGCCAAGAAACAGCAGTAAAAGCAGTGGGAAGATAATTCAGCAATCCAAAGGAAGCGTCTGTCTGTAGAGAGGGGGTGTTTGGCCTCAAAGATCAGGGTCTGCAGTACCCTCAGGTGTTGCTCAGGTAGTATGTTCCACAGTCAGGGAGCATCTGCAACAGATTGCATTTGGAAACTGCAAAAACTGTGATCATTCCCTCTTTTATTTCACTGTTTTTTTCTTTTTTTCATCACTCTTTTTTTTGGCAAAGCTGCACTCTGAAGTGAAAAGAAAGCTGCATGTCCACGGTTGTCAAATGGACTGTGCTGTAATTGAAATGTGCAAACAGGCGACAGAAGCTTGCAGTCAAAGGAAGCATCTCTGCTGACGTGAAACTTGTGTAGGAGGGAGATAGGTACTGTTACACAAGTGGGACTTGTTGGAGAGCCAAGAGAATTAAACAGAGACAGAATGTGAGAGTGGACACATTACCCTGTTCCTCCACCCTATTTCCTGGTTAAATACGTCCCTGTCTCCCCCTATCTTTCTCACCCTCTCTCTACTCTCTCCTTGCCCTGTCCTGACTCTGGAGTTCTAGCAGCCATGTTTGAGCTAAAGCAGAAGAGTCAACAGCAAAACTCTGGTGTCACACTGAATATTAGTCTTTAACAAATCTTTACCAGTTGCTCTCTCTGTCTCGCTTTCTGGTATTCTCCCTTAATTAATGTCCTAACCAGCAGGGGAGGAAAAGCACTGCTGTGAAACAGACTGTGTTTTTATGGGTGGGTGTGCGCATATGTGTGCATTATCTTAGCATGCAGCCCCACTGTCAGCGTGAGAGTGCCTCTGTCTCTCAATTAGAGCTAACATTGTGGCTAATGCATACACAGACACACCAATATGCACACCAAAATGCTTGCTTTCAGTGTCTAAAAAAAAAAACGGCACAGACACACGAACACGAACACACAATCAGGGCCATGAACAACACTTTCATCCTTCCATCTGCTGCTCTAAAAGTCTCTCATCCCCTTTTTATTTTCCTCTCAAACAACGTACACCTTCTTTTCTCCCCTATTCCTTGCTGTACATTTATCCGATTATGTGAGTATTGCCGTATGTAAGAGAGAGAACAAAAGTGTATTTTTTTGGAGCATCATATAGAAAAAAACGATTATTTCTCTGTGTCCTTCTTCCCTCCTTTTGTATTTCATCCTTCAGTTATCTCTCTTCTCCAATTCTTTCTACATACTGCTGAGATTTCGCCTTGTGAGTTGCGATCACGTCCAGCACTACCGTTCTCTCTCTCTCACTTACCTCTGTGTATCTCTCCCTCCATCATTATCTCTGTTTCTGCTGTGCCATACTGCTGGGAATCTAACATTATCATCATTTTCCTGCACTCTTCTCCTCCTTTTCTCCCTCTCTTCCTCTCTATATGACTCCCTCTAATCCATTATCCCTCTCTAATGACTCTGTTATGCTGCTGTGAAGTGGACCCAACTTTAGGACACTTATCCTTCCTAGCTGTCCTACGCTTTTCTTCTATCTCTTCCTCATCTTTTCTTCTCTACATCCCTCTCACAGTCTCTTTCTGGCTACAGAAATGTGCCACTGTGAAAAAAGACTGTCTCTCAGCAGTTCCATTAAATGCACGTCTCTCCTGCTCTGTCTTCCACTCGGTGCTCTCTTGTTTCTGTCACACTCGCTTCCTTTCCTTTCCTCCTTTTTCACTTGCTCTACTTTTGTCCACTGCTTTCTTAACGCTCACATGTGAAGACATCCAGCTGTTTTTAGTTCAGTCACATCCTATTCAAACCTTCTGTCATCCCTCTTGACCACCATGCATTCTGTCCATCCATCCACAAAAACTATGGATAACAGATTAACTCCTGTACTATTGCGCAATCTTTGCTTTACTTGAGAATTTTTATCAATTATTTTCAACATATTTTATTCATAAAATGAAGCATAATTGTGTACTTAACAACCTAACAGTATATTTATAATGTATTGACACTGAACAACATCTGGACATGCTACAAATTTGATTAATGATTGCTAGCGGTAGCTGGTTAGCATGGCAACTTCAGACTATCCCTGCATCACATTTATAGATGTTTATAAATGTGATGACGTCATAACCTTTGCTTCGCATTTTATTAATGATGTTTGTTTTTTGAAAATTTTAAACATGACTTCTGATCATGCCGCATGTTGCATATTTTTCCACCAAAGCAAGCATAGAAATGCTTTTCATATAAAAGAACAAGATACAAGAAATCAATTCAGTTGAAAACATTTCTGAACAACATTTTTTTTAAATAAAGAAATCATCCAGAAAGAAAGCTTTTTAAAGACCTTTGAGAGTAGGGGGAAAGACATACATACAAACCACATCGTATTTGTTGACCAGGTTATCTTTTGAATATGAGTTTTCTCATCCATTTAAATACCAAGTTGTTTATAAACTGTAACTCGCTCAATATTGGATCTGGCTGAGTGGAAATATAAAAATTCCTGCTATGTCTTGCCTGAAATAACAACAACATGGGCTTGTTTTTACAAGCATTCAAATCAATCAATAGGTGTAGCCTAAAGAACGTTAAAGAAATATCGCAGTTTTCTCCACAGCTGGTGGAACAGAGTGCAACACTACTGTCTCAACCATGCATAAATGTGCATGGCAGTAAGGAACTAGCTGGAACTTAACAATGTCCATTGGAAAATGCTTAATATTCAATATAATCTGGTGTTTCAACCACAAAATCACTCTCGTCAATCAAATATTTACCAATTTATTAAAAATCTCTGTGTCACTTTTTTTTTGTCTCATGGCCTTACCGTTAGCAAGCACTGAAAAATCATAATTATAACATCCAGTAAAATTTCATATGAACATCTGGTATAATTAGGCAAACTTCATTTTTGCAGTTGCATAAACAGTAAAAAGTAAGATGTAATAGTAAATACTTGATGAATCTCTTAAATGTTTGGTTTAAGCACCTTAACAGTGCTTAAAAACGTGCTTGATTTTTTTTAACTCCTTTTTATAACTACTTTAAGAATCCAGAATTCCTTAATCTAGTCTTGTATATACAAAGTCTAGAATACCGTCATATTTGTAAACCAAATAACTGATTTTGATTGCTATCAGACATCTCTAAGCTTTCTAAATTATTAGGGAACATGACTAATTCAAAACACGTCAAAAAGTCGTGTTCAACAGTTTCAGTCTTTGTACAAAGAGGTGCATTGAGCACCTGTAAAAGCAAATGTGCCTCCTGTTTGCGTTGTGACTGTTGTCACAGGGCAACAGATTTGGCCTTCAGCCTTAATTACCCCGCTTCTCTCCCGCTGGTGGAGTCGGGAGCTGCAGCCACCAGCTAAAATATATTTATGATATTACCCAGCATGCCTGCATTATGCATGTCAGGGTGTAATGTAGATGTTGAATTTCACATGCTGTTAAAGCCCTCTCTATTTCTCTCTCTTTACATTAAATGTTAAATCATGCTGGTTAGGTTGCATGAGCAGAATGTCTCCTGCTGTCCTGCTCCAGTAAATGTCACTTTCAGCTTGAGACAGCAAACAGAAGGACTTGGAAGCAAACATTACAGTTCATAAAACACCCATCCTCGCCTGTGTTTTACTGTACAGATTGTAGTGATGCCGACCAAAGATTTGCACCTCCCATAAAATATATATCTGTCAAAGCAGCCTTGAATCACACTGACACTGGCTGCTCTTTTTCCACCCAGATTTCTTTCACCAGGGAGTCATCCAAGCTGCAGCAAGCAGGGACAGTAATGAGAGAGGTAACCTATCCAAAATACAAGCATATTTGTTTTGGGCTCTCTGTTGTTAACTGCTTCACATAAAATGGACCAAGTGAACTACATTTATTTCCCAGTGAATGTGTTGTAAAGGTCAGGCTTTCAGGGAAATGCATGAGTAATAAACAACAGATTTAATTTCCTCTTGAAAGATGTTTTTCTCACCATTCTATTATTTTCTTTCTCAGAGTTTTAGTTGATATAAATACTGTTTAGGTCAATATATAATATATATCTTAAAGGTTAAGACACACAACAGGTTAAGTAATTGAAATACTGACTTGGGATCAATAAGACATGGACAATAAAGCAACCTTTGACTAGAACTTGCCAAAAATAACAATAGAGACAAAGACGAGATCTACTGGTTCCATTTGTTCATCAACAAAAAGGCATGGCAACAAATGAAGCCCTGATTTCCTTCACAACCTTCAGTGAATCCAGATAATTGCAAGATTTATGCAATCATTTATGTTAACAAGGCAATTCTCGCTCTTCCAACCCCTGGCAAAACTCCAAAAGCAGCTCAGCCAGATGGAAGAAGAAAGAGAAAAGGCGGAATAGAAGATGGGTCAATCAAAAGAAATAAAACAGTGGGAGTGCTGCACACCTTGTTAGGCACCTTGTTAGTGCTCAGCCAGTCATTATAGTGACTGCTGAGGCAGGAGAAGGTTGAAAGGAAAGAATAGCTCAAGTTTTCACAGTGACCAAATGTGTTAGCTGGTTTCATGACTGGAAATAAATACATTGCAAGCTAGAGAGAGGGCAAGGAAGGCAGGGAGGCGGATGTAGAACACAGGACACAATGTTGTGGGCAAAAGGAAATCAAGGAATCATGATAGCAGGCTGATGGGCCTCATTATATCATCATGCAGGGCACAGAAAGGTCATATCTACCTACTAACTGAAAATAATTTGGAGAGATCCAGTGTTACATCCATTAACAGCTTGACACCTGTGTTGCCTCAGAAATTAAGTATTGGAACATATTTATTCACATATCTGTCGTCAAGATGCTTTACCACTGTCACTCTCCACAGTGAAGATTAGCATCTGGCTCCGTCATGAGCAACATCAGTGCTGTCGTTTTGATTTTTCTTGTGATTTTAATTGATAGTTGTTGTCTTTTTTTGTTTTTCTGTTTTTTCCTAGTCATGACAGCCAACTTTTCACACTACCTGCTTGTGTGGCCATTTGGAACAACAATATTTATTTGATTCTACTAAAGTTCTATCTTACGTTACAGCATAACCCAACCTTTAGGATGAGGCTATAATTTGAACCATAAGTACTAAAATTTATTTACGGCACTTATATTTATCAAGGTGTTCATGTTTGACATTATGTCATCACATCTAAGCAGCAAATCATTTCAAGAAGTGTGATGAAATATTTCTGAGACTGCTCCTGTTGCGCACCAACAGAGCAGCATACAGTAATGTGCATGTAGCAGGTGCAAGCAATAACTTTTGTTAGTAGGTATTCCAAGTTCCATCTCTTGATCATTATCAGCACTTGAATTACATGAGGTTGTTCTGACCACTGGTACATGCGCATTTGCGATTTTACCATGGACTTGAAACTTAGGTCTACAGCAATGACCAAACGTCATTTTTGGAAACAGAAAGAAGCTGCTGGGAGCCAAATACAATGAACTGGGAAGGTTGGGAGCAACAGGTTGTTCTGTGTTTTCAGTATGCTCAGAGAGGCCGATCAGGTCCTCAGACACCTCAGAACGACACAGTAGTGTGACGGCCCCTGCTGGTCTGTGTGGGATGTTACTATCTATCTCTCTGTTGAGGTAAATTCTTGGGGAATGCAGATTGCAGTCCAGTCTGGAGCACCTCGGCCCAGTGCTCTGGCGGGTATAAAGGGAGGATATGAGCTGCCATCTTGCTCTCTCTCATCGCCCTCACCAGCACCAGCACCTTTGTCATTTTGTGTTGCTTTGCTCCCCAGCACCCACACAAAGCTACATCTCCACAGGTCCATCTTTATACTACTGATGCCACTGATGTCCACACCCCATCCTGTGGAGTATTTAAATTTCCTATATTGTTTTAGCAAATATCTCCTGTTAATTACGGCTCATTTTGTCCGTTCCCACTTCTTTATCATGGCTTAGGGCCAGGCAATGATAGTGATACTCGGCTTTAACAGTCTGACCCAGTGCACAACCCTGCGAAGGTCAAAACAAACCCTTCAACATGCTCTTAGTTGAGCTCCTGACTTTACACATCTTCTTGCATCTTGGAGACTACAGGAGCTTCAATGCAAAGACTACAGTTTGGTCTTTGACTCTTTCATCACCACCGACCATCCACAGTTTGAAGTTTTGGACATCCCTGGCTCCGTTCATGACAACAGGCATAGTCTTAGAAATTTTGATCACATCTTATACAGAAAGCGCCGTTTCCCTGAGACAAAAGATTAGTGTATTTCACTCAACTCTCTAAGCATGGATGACAGGATGTTTTTCCAACTTGTAATTAAAGAGAAGGGCTTAAATTATAATATTCAATCATAACCTAATTTAAACAAGTGTTTTATGATAAGTCAATTAATGTTGTTATGGATAAGTAAATTTTGTGCTCAACTGACACAACAACTGCTGGTAGACTATGAAGTTTATAATTACAATAATTAAATCATTTTTTTCTGACTGTTATGTTGTTTACTCCTATTACTCCAATGATTAAGTGAACTGTAAGATGATAAACAGCTTTACATTAACATTGCTGCAGCAGGGCTAAATGAACCAAATGTAAAACTGAGAGGAAAGTAATGTTTCCCTTTAAACTAGTTGAATTAAAGGGTGAGTAACCTTTGTTTTACAGCCATAGAACAGTAGATGGATTATGTGTGATTGTATGTGTGGCTTTCTGTGTTGTGTGTGCACTCAGTGAGAATATGTCACCTTTTTCTGGGAGAAAAACTAATTTCTGTTGTGACATCTCGTAGATGTTAGAACGCAGGGTAAGAGCATGGTACATTGCATATTGCATGTCAGAGATGAGGACTACTTCACAACCTAATCAAAGTGGAATACAATTCATAAAAATGAAACAAACTCACTTTTAGCCAATTAAATAATTTGCTGAAAACGAATTTTAACTATGTTTCCATAACCATTACAGTTTTAAACTTTGTTCTCACAACTTTTTGTATTGACAAAGCCACTCAGTCTAGTAATGGCACTAAAACAGGAACACAATGGATGAGGAATAATGCAGGGTGAGTAGAGGGAGACAGGGAATAATGAAGGCAATAAAGTTTGTGAAGACTTTGTTGAGACCTTATGAGCTCAACTTGGGGTGGTGAGATGCAGGGATTGAGAGGAAGTGAGAGACTGTAATCCACCTCCTCTGTCCTCTTCTTGGAGAGGGAGGTTTAACAGTGAAACAGTTTTCTAGCCATGACAAAAGGCACGAATCAGTGAATATTCTTCATACATTTTTACATATGCATGTGGCTGCTCATCTCATTTACATTTGCATTACATCTTTTGCCTGTGCTAGTAAACATAAGAGGAACCAACACAACAAGAATCTTTATATCGAAACATTTTTCCGTAGTAGTGCTAGTGGTCAAAAAGTCTACACAGGGCTTTTAACAGATCCTCAAACTTAAGACCTGACCTTAAGGTGCCCTGTTAAAATAAAAGACCAAGTCAAATTCCTTTTTTTTTTTTTTTGAAAGATTTTCCTCTATCTTCGGTGAATATAGAAACAAATGAAACTAGCAGCCAAAGAGGCAGATGCACAAATCTCTTGTATGCA
>JAQLOL010000022.1:2127164-2153574 GCA_029783665.1 Naso thynnoides | reverse complement strand
TTGTTGGCGTTTTTTTTTTTCTTTTTTTTTTAACACACACACACACACACACACACACACACACACACACACACTCTTTGCAAAAACCATCAAATAAAAGCTCAAAGTTACTACCCAATAAAACCAATTCACAAAGGGGAAATCCTGGTCAAAGAGTGTGCTGACAGGCGTGTGTATTCACAGGGGAGTGGTGCGGAGGGGAGATTATTAAGTTCAGAGATTAATTGACACCAATAAAAGATTCATGTTCACAGCAAAGTTCATTAAAATCTTCAAAGCTGCTTTTTTCAGAGCGGGTCAGAGAGATAGCTGAGGAGGGCATGAGACAGCGAGAGAGAGCAACTGCAAGAGCTTTGACCTTCTACAAAAAGTCTCAGTGCATCATTGCATAAGCATGTGTCCGTGTGTGTGTGTATTTGTCATAGGGAGTAGCCTTGCAATGAAAACAGTACCTACTTAAATTTGTGCCCATTGCTAAATCTGATTTGTGAATGTATTGCAGCTGAATTAATGAGGTTAGATACTGCACACTTGTTCTTCATTAGGCAGGACATGTTGAGTGTTTTTGTTTGCATGTTTTGTCTCACATATGCATGTCTCTCAAATCCACGGGTGGTATGTTGCAGCCATTTAACAAACAAACAGTAATTAGTTCCTGTAATGGTTCTCCATTACATTTCTCAGCGGCCAAACTCTTTTAGAGGCAACCCAAGCACTGTTGCGTTATAATTAACAATTGCTTGTGCATTTCCCCAGAGGTGGTAATTTATGGGTGAGAGGTAGAGCAAGAGAGAACGTAAGAGAGAGAGAAATTAGAAAAATAAAATTACGAGACAGACTTGTTGGTGGATATTCTCAGTCACAGTCATGGTAACTCTGAAGGCTAAATTGTAGACGACTGATTTAACCTTTAGAAGAGGAAGTCCAGTGGCACAAGATTTAGTGTTCAGAGTTACAAGACAGACTGACTTGTACTTTGTTTTTCATTTCTACTTTTTCTTCCTGTTTCTTCCTTTTTTCTGCCATATTTGTAGATATCAACTGTGTGCAGTTAGCCAAGCCATTGTGTTTAGCTCTGTTAGCTTAGTGAGTGCTGTCTAAACTGCTTCTTACTCTCATTTTTCTCACATAAATTGGTTATGACCCATTCTTTTTTTTCTCTTTTTTAAAATTCTGTGTAAATTCCATGTTGTTGTTGTCCCATACAGAGTTTAGATCCAAATGTTTCATTTATAGGGAATAAGATGGTGTGATTCACTGTGCAGCTGTCACCATCATAAATTCTTCATGTTAACATGCACTGGCTGCCTTTTCAGGCCTCATGAGCTATCACCGGGAATACCAACATAGTAACAAAAGCTTGATCAATTATGTTTCCTCCTGCAGACAAAGGTGGTAAGCCAGTTTGCTGTTTGTATTATTGGAATTCAATCCTAAACTTACGTTTTAAGGTAATGAATGTGTTTACAACAGATTTGAAATACATGCAGAAGTATGCAGTAGAACATCTAGAGTAATGTGTGTAAACAGAAGGTTAAAATCACTGTGTAGTGTCTTAAGCAAAGCACAGCTCCAGGGTATGTATGTTTAAAGAAAGAACAATGCTGACAGAATGTGATTACTCTGTTTTAATAAATTTGTGTGCACTCTAACCTCCCAGATATCACTTTCACACCAGGAAAAAACAACAACAACAACCCCCCCAAATAGCCACTGACATGGTTTTTGTTTTTGCAATGAAAGTGGTTAAAATTTGCAGTCAAGTCTTGTTTCAAATGACACTACAGTAATCGTGGAGATATATTAGCTCTTGCCTCCATCAACAGCAATATAAACATGACACCCATCAAGTTTTTGCCACCTTTTCTGGTGCTTTCTTGGAACACCGTGCAGCTAGGATTTGTTGTTTGCATTGTGCAGGATGGAACTCTCACAAGATAGCGAGGTGAGAGATTTTGTCCCGATGTCAAGGAGAGGAATTAACTAGACAGGTTACTGGCACTGCAAGAGAGACATAGCGATATGAACTACATATTCCATCTATCTTGTTCAAGCAGAGCTTGGACATTGTACACTATACACAGCTTTTACTGTACCCTGTTTTTTTGGTGAAGTCGTAAAAACAGATGTGACAACGTACAAAAAAAAAAAAAAAAAAAAAAGCAGAAATGCAAACCCCTACTGGTAATTGGAAAGACAGTTGTTGTCTATTTTAGTGGGTTTGCCTGTGTTCTAAACGCCTGCAAAGATGCAAAGATGCTCATTTTGTTGTAAAAATAGTATTAATTTTACACCATTACCCCAAAACTGCCACAGTCTACATCACGAGCTGCCTTGCTTAATTTACCTGTGCATCAGAGTGAATCCTTACTCTTTTCACCACTTGGAAACAGGATTTCACTACTTCCACTATTACTACAACTACAGCCACCGAAGACCAGCTGAGGGGTGACTGCAGTATCACCACAGCAGCGATGCCCTGGGGACAAACTGAGCCTCTCGTGTGATGTTAAGCTGAGCATTCAGGCAGTCTCTGCATGGTGCTTACAATGAATGGCTGGCTAAAAATAAGGTGAATACTAACTCTTTTCACTGCTTGTCTCCCTCCAGGTCTCTTCAGGACTTATCTAAGCAGACAGAGTTGCCTTATGGTACAGTGTTGGACTCCGCAGTATATGATCAGGTGCGCTCCAAAGCTATGAACCCCTTTGAGAGAGATCCAATGTACTCCCAGATGTGGCGCATGATCAACCGCACTGGAGGAGGCGATAATAACGTTGAGGAGTCAAAGGAAGGCATTCGCAAGGTAGGTCTTTATTCCTGGTTGTCAGTTCCAAACTAGCGATTGCTGACACATGTACAAGTTTAAAAAAAAGGCGAAAAAGCAAACACACTGGCGACGAATGACTCCAGTACAAAGCTTTCACATTTAAGCCATCGCTTGCCAACATTTGATGCTTTCATTTTTGAGAGCTCATTTAATTCCATTGTATTTTGAAATCAGCTTGAATGAAAAATTAGAGGTTGTCACCTAAGGGATTTGTTGAATCTAACTTTCTTTCACATCTTTCGATGTGTTGTTATACAAGTTACATTTACCAGTCAGATGAAACTTGTTTTCTACAACGAGCAGACAATGAGGGGTTAGAGAATCTCGTTATAATTTCATTACGTTATATTTCCACATTTACTGTTCATTTGACATAAGTATATGTGATTGTATTAGGTGACATTAGCCCTGAAAACCAGATGGGTCTCGTGGTTGGATGGCACGGCAAGAATCATGCCGCATCCTTGCTCACACAGAAAGCAATTCCACTTGAGAGCATGGCTGCACAGCATTATACTAAGTGTCCAAATCAATCATAAAACGAGTCATGTGACAGATGCAGCACACAATGTGGACAATCTCCGCTGTTGTTGAATAACATGGGCAGATGGTAAATAACATCATGCCTTTACACGGAAGAATAATTTATCGGTAATGTGTGATGTAATGATACCAGTAGGGATGAGAAGCAAAACAACTCCTCCAATAGAAACACTCAGCACTTTCATTTGTTTAACTTTTGGTGCAATTATTTCCTTTAATTTCAAATCAAAGAAACACAAGGCTTTGTGATTATTTACCTGCTCAAGAGTTTCCTGTTTTTGTTCTTAGTTTTTTGCATAAATGACAAAATTTGACAAAAAAAACTGTTGTTTCACCTGATGTCTAATACAACCCCATGTTAACACTGAGGTTCACAGAGAAAACCTAGTACATCCTTACTGTTTACGGCTCAGCCTCAGTCCTGTTTTCACATCCAACGCATACTGCAGCATCTGTGTTGATAGGGATAAATCTATCTAAACGATGTTAATGATACACAGATAGTGTGCGCATGGTTAAATACTTAATTCCCTCGGTGATTACCCAGCATCATAAATACCTGACTGCTGCATCTCATTTGCAAACATCCCACTCTCTGCTTGCACCACACGTCTCACCTTCAGTGAGGGTCTCACTTTTTTCCTCCTCAATTGAGAATATATTACACTTGAACTGTTGCCAGCACTGGAAGTGTTGGAAGTGTTGGGAGGAGTAGTTAAAGTGGCGCGTGGTGTTTTTAAAATGATGAGATAAATACAGCACATAACAGCATATAAGCACACAACTATTAACACTCACTCACTGACATTGCTTGTTGGCAGAGGTGTTTATTGCGCATGTATAACTAATCAGTGGTGTGACCTGAATCATTCATTCAGTCTCGTATTGCTAAACAGCAGCACTATGTGTCTGTACAAGCAAAATACACATTATGCATCATCTTAATTGCCAACTTGATACCAGTAGCTTGACAGAACACACACTAAGATTAATAATCATACTAATAATAACAGTATCTGCAGCTACTCTTAGGACAGTGCTGTGTCCATCTTTCATAGAGTAACTTTGATCTTCTCATTTAAAAAATGTCAGAAAATCATTAATTCATTCATGCATTTAGATGTTTTGTGTGAAAGTTACATATTATCTGTGAGATACCTTTTCATGATCAATATATACATGTAACATACTGAGCGCTATTCTGTGTTTCTGTGATTGTATTCCATTAATTGCACCTGCCATGCTCTTTATATAGAACCACAGAATTACACTGTAGGGAGCTTCAGTGGTGATGACTCAACTGAAGACTGTCTAAAGACAAGGACTGTCACTGACCCTTGAATAACAATTCAGAAAATGTTTAAAATTTAATTAGACTGCATTAGTTTCTGGAAAAAAGGCACATACACACTTGTAGGAATATTTGAGTAACTCACAATGTCCGCCAACTCTGTCAAAGCTTTGACTGAGTCCGCAGGATCCTTAGATTAGCATCCAGCCCTCCTCCCTCTTCTTCTCCTTAAGGCCCAGGCAAGATCTCCTTAAGCATGCGATTTTTAGAGAGGCCTGAAAAACTACATAGTGAACCATGGGATGTGCCAACATCGAACTGCATGCAGGACACAGTTACCCAGACACCTTTAACACAGCTGTATTTTTATCAAAACCAAGCAATACTACGTAAGACACGCACACATCAATAATATATTCAGGGCATAAAATTTGCACCGAGACCAGCCAAATGCTGGTAAAATATGCAAGGGGCTGGTAGCATCACTCACCAGCCAAAAAACAATGGTAATCTAATGAGTTGGTGGTATAATTTTAACAGTCGTCAGCCATTTTGCCTGTGGTTAAAAAAAAATGCCCAAAGTAATAGTAAAGTTATATATCCAGCTCCTTGTGTGTCACAGTGGTGGGTCTGTCTGGCAGACAGCATCCCTTGTCACGGGTAACTGTCTTGATGTGCTGCTCTGTTTGAAGGAAACACTCCAATGTGATCGCAGATGTGTAGTAATAGCAACCGCTACAAATAGTACATAAAAATGAAAACAAATCATTTTAAATCAAGTGTGTAGGATGAAATTGATTTTACAGAACATTTCACCTCAGCGATAGCGTGTTGTAACAATACCATAAGCCCGTAAATTTAAATCAAGTTCCCATTTCTATCGATCAACAAAGCCAGCTTGGCTTATACTGCCGGCTTAAATTAACAAAAAATAGTTTCACACATCCGACCTACTACCTTATTATCTAATTGTTTGCCAGATTAGCCAGCATGCTAACACCAGATTCAAGAGGCTACCATACAAAATAAACAGGAAAATAACTGAGGAATTGGCACATACAAGAGTTTTCCAGTTGGTGTGGGATATTTTCACAAAAAAATAAACTTTATCCGCTAAGCTTTACGTTCCTCTGAGTCTGTGCAGCCAACCACTGAGCACTTCACGTGCCTCGCTCCTAGCTTTGCAAGGTAGTTCACAAGCTGTGGGTGAAAATACTCAGGAGGGGGAGCAGTGCTTTTCAAATGAGCCTGCACTTGACGTGGGAGGGGGAGTCAAATCTGAATAGCTTGTTGAATCTCATATTTTGTGATCTAGGCATCCCACAAAAAAGTGACTGTGATGTCTTATTTCACAGTTTGTGGGTTGGTAGGCACTCCAGATACCCAAATGTGAGCACAGAAAAAAAGGTTTTTTCATGTTATAAGGAATAAAAAAGTGAGGTACTACGTGAGCATGGAGCCAGGCAATTATCACGGACAAGCATAGTATGATTTGTTGATATTGCTGTCCATTTTAAAATCATACTAGAATGTGTTATCATTGATATATATATATATAGTATGATTTGTTACCAGACACAGTATTTGGGGCACAGAAAGCATGGAAACAACATGTCTTGGCGCTCACCACAAAACCAAAGTCAAGCTGTTTTCCTCTGATTGGCTGCAGGAAGTCATGGGAAAAATCTGTTACACCCTGTGTGTTCATCAGTGTCACATCAGCGCAACCAAATAGCAGCTGAACAGTAACTACAGTATCACTACAACAGCAACATCCAGAGGATCTGCTGAGCCCTCAGTGTGATGTGGAAGTGACCAATCACGTAGAGTCAGCGTGATGCTTATAATAAATGCATGGCCAGACACACTGACGGACACCACGCTGTTGTGTCCTCTGTATTCCATTGCAATGTAGTCATTGCAGCCTCAGATCATTGCATTTCTCTGGCTGAGACAAAACTGAGGATACTTAATACCGAAGACCCTTGCATTCTCCGGTGATCTGCCTTTATATCATTGCACTCTTTATTCAATAAGAATGTTAGTCAGTATTAATTATATGTATTTTTGCTACTCAATGTTGTGGGAAAATTTATATCGTTTTTAATATGGTTTTATATATATATTTTAAAAAAAACAGTTTAAAGACAATGTGCCTGCAAACAATCCGTTTATAAACATTAAAATTGGCCAAAACATGGAGAGTGCCTCACAGCTTTATAAATTACGAGATACTTGTTTTATTCTGGTGTGTTTTAATCACATTTACAGTTGCAGTTGTTGCCAGTTTTACTAGTTTAGATGGTGATAATGCCTCTAAAACTTAGATTTTTACTAAACAAAGATGAAAATCTAAAAACTTCTGCACACATACTGCATCTCTGTCTATTCTCTTCAATGGCAATAGAAATAGATCCACATTCTTAGCCTCTCATCTTACCCACCCCCAAAAAAAGATATATGTATATAATCCTCATGGTAGATGAGGTATTCCTGATTATTTTGGGAGTGCTATTTTAGGTTGTTTTGCTTTGTTTTATTCCCCTAGTTCTTTGGCTCGGGATTCAGACGTACCTTACCTAGCCCCAAATAGATACAGTACATAGTACATTACATCATTTTTATGTAACCTGCTAATAGTTGCATTAAAAAAATAAAAAGCTTTGATGGATTACATCCTTTCCTGCATTACCCATTCCCAAATCAAACGCATTCAGTTGCAGATATTTGAGCTTTTCCATAAGAGGCAGTCAAAACACTGCAGCTTTTGTCCACAGGGGCTGCCGGAATCACAAATAATGAAAGTTCCTTGTAGTTGCTTTCCATTGCCACTGACACGGAAGTGAATGCTCTATGATGAGTAAGTCTCGTGTAAAGGGTTGCTTTTAAATAGCAACAAGGTGCGGGCAGGCAGGAGTGACAGGACACAGGACAAGATGAAGAGTTGGTTGTAAGAAGGACAGAGACAGTATTTGATTTTCATCCATGAACTGTACATGACAGAGGTGACACCTCCAGTGTGGCAGCCAGCACTGCACAGCAGCAATGAGACCGAAGGCAGACGGGCAGACCACCTCCTCCTCCTCCTCCTCATCCCTCTGACTGTGTCTCTCTCGGTTTAATGTCTTATGTTCTTTCCTCCTCTCTCTTCATTTTACACAAGCTTTGTCTAAATGTGTTTCTTCCCTTGATCTCTTTTACTATATCACCAATTATCTACGTTAAGTGCCTTGCTATGTTGTGACTACTCTCTTTTGCCGGTTTTAGCGTTTTCTCATTCCTTTTCCGGCTATCTTTTTTTTCTGTCTGCACCCCCTCTGTCTGTCTCTCTGTCTGTGTCTTACTCATCTTCACTCTGTTAAAAGCTACAGGGTGCACTCTAGTGGTACACTAAAGCCCATCCCTCTCTCTTAGCTGCATTGACATGAGATCATGTTTTCTCTTTGCTGCAGCAACATTGTCAGTGACACTGTTGCCAAGTTTGATAGTATGTTTTTAACCTCCAATGAAACTCTTATTATTAATTATTTTCAAACACAATGCCATAAATGTAAATTTGACCTCAATTTACTCAGTTTATCTATTGAAATAATGGTAATATCCTGCCTTAAATTAATTTGTTATACCCTGAATTAAAGTTTCCAGAATAAATTAAAATACATTTTTGGAACAAAAAAGGGGTCTTAAAGATAAATGATCTCTTGTTCTCGATTGCTGTTTTCTAGGGTCTGCTAAAAGGAGACATACTGTATGAGTCGTACAGTACGACTTAAGCCTGAATGCACTCAATTCCTAACGGCTAGGAAATTGTGGCAATCACCAAAAGATTCCTTTAGACTTTCAACCTGTTATTATTTCTTCTCATATTTACGAATATATTTGGGAGCCGTGGAGCAGTATTTTGAAGCTGGAGGCAATTCTGAAGGCCATGATGTTATCACTAGAGCCCATGAGTCAGAGTTGGACATCTCCTGTTCTCTCTCTCCATTTGATTTATTTGGATGTGTTTGTCTTCTTCAGTGCTCTGCTATATTTAATTCCTGTGAGGTTGAGAACTTGCTGTATTTTTCCCCTCAGTGTCATGCTTTCTCCCCCTGTCATGAGGCTTTTTTCGCTCTCTTTCTCTTTCTCTCGGGCCTTTTTTTCTTTTACAATAAACCTCTTACTCCTCTTTGTCACTGTTGTCTCCTGTGCACCATGGATTTTCTTTCTTTTCAGTTTCTTTTCCCTGCAGCAGAATAATATTATATGTCAAAACAGGTCAGTGTCTTAGCTGTCTCTGGTGTCACTCATGCACAAACATATACACACACGTCCACCCACAAATACATGTTCTCACGTCCAAAAGTGTTATATTTTATACACATGCACCACGTACACAGTATGCACGCACTAACACACACTCTCAAACACACAGTCAGGCCCTTGCAAGTGCTGCAGGTTGAGTCCTGTCACAGGGTAATATACGTGTGTCTGCCATTTCAGTCAATGATCTAGGCATTCAATAAATAAGAGATGTTGCACCTCAGACTTGATATCTCATTAACTTTGTGTCACGTATATGTCCAAGACAAGTGTGCCGTATGTCATTGTTTGACATCATGGCGACTCCGCTTAAGGTGATGCGTAACTTTGGTGTCTATTTATTCTTGCGGAGTCTCAAGAGAGAAGAGAAGGTATATATTCTCCAAGTCCTTTTTATATGTGGGATGTTATTAAGTAGGCCTTTCAACTGAGCATCTTGTGCTGACTTTTAAAAGTAATGACTGAAATTAGGTATCAGTTATGTGCAATCTTATTGCAATCTCAACCCCTTCAACCTCGTTATCAGGAACTTGCAAATTACCGGCAGAATGAACTGTGCTTAACATCATGTACAGTACTGATCACAAAAATAAAAACATAATGGTTGAAGCTTTTGCTTGGTAGTATGTCTGTGGTTTCAGGAGGGTTGCTAGCTTGCTAGTTGCTCTCTTCATCCTGCAGGCTTTAGTGGAGCTAGCCAAGTAGCCACATGAGGGCTAGAAGGATCTTAGTTGACTGGGATGGTTTGTAGACAGTAGGGATATTCTAAAGCAGGTAAAGAAGATTATTTGTCTCTGTGTGGACAAGTAAATGTTGTGTCGTCTATGTCGTCTAGTCTTACAGAGTGTGGAGAGATTGATTATTTACTTGGTTTGTCATCGTAAATATTTGAGATGTGTGAAATTGAGGTGTTTATTGCCACTCCATCTGAAGAGTCCCCGGTTGCTATATGCACAACTCCCTCAGCTAAAAACATTAAACAACCAGCTCTGCAGCATTCAGCACTAAGTCAAGCTGTTTTATTTCCTGTGCATTAAACTGTAATGTGTAAAGCTGTATATATGTGTCTTGTATGTACAGCTTGCATCATAACAAGGGACCACTTTCTGTCTTGGCAACACATTGTTGCATTAGCTGTTAGGCGTGTATTGATTTACATGCACTGTGTTAGTTTGGATTCAGGATAAAGCTTAGTATTCTCCAGCCTTCTCCGGTTGTACCATTACCAACAAAAGTAACAGTAACATTACAACAAAAGATACAGATAAGTTTTACAAACTGAAGTCTTCTATTTCTTATAATCAGACAAAATATGCTGGCATTTACCTTGGCATGTTTTGACTGTTATTCTGCAGTCTTCTTCAGAACAACAGCAGCAACAACTGATAGGACACGTCACAGCAACGTCAAGTGACACTTCTGAGAAAGAGTGCAGCACAACAGGCGAAACGTGTCAAGGTAAATGTCAGCATATTTTGTCTGATTATAAGAAATAAAAGACTTTAGTTTCAACAGCGACATTATGAACCTTTTTTGGAATAGGTTTTAAAACTGTTTCGCAGGCAGATAATCCTGAAAAAGCCTGAAAAAGCATAAACTACCAGTCACTACAACTTTGGACAATCTCTTCCAAGCTTCACATCGATCACTGTGGTCCCTGTCTCTAACATTAAGGTAATTCATAGCTCAGTGCCTACAGACTCTGTGCTCTGACCACGATGGCCAGGAGGTTTTTGAAGGACACGATTTGTCATAACGAAAAAATAATCGCCAACCCTCTGATGCACTATTTAGTTTGAATACTGAGCAGACAGGTCTGTGAATGATGCAGTCAATCTATGCCATTTATCCTCCTGCATCTAGACAGATTGGGAACCTGCAGCAGGTTCATGTTTGCTGAATTTCACTCGGCATTTAATATTATTGTGCCAGAGCTCCGTCACACAAAGCCCTTCCAGCTGTCTGTGCCTAAGACTCTGCTCGTGGTTCACTAACTTCCTGACAGACACGCAGCAGCATGTGAGGTTTGAGAAGCACACTTCTACTCCCCTGACCATCAGAAAGGGAATTTATGAAGGCTGCATGATCTGCCCTGTCCTCAACTGCTATATATAAATATCTGTGGAAGATTTGACCGTAATTGATATGATACAGGATGGGGACAAGTCTGCACATAGACAGGAAGCGATAAGCTAACTTTCTGGTGCAGCCACAACTGCCTGAATATTCAGACATTAGAGATCACAATACTGGCAGACGTTATTGCCACAACAGGTGTTGATGCAGTTCTACACTGCTATAATCGAGTCCATCCTCACATCATCCATCAATGTCTTTTACAGTGCAGCAAACAAACAGGACCTTTACAGACTGCAGCGCATAATTTGCTCAGCCAAAAGGATCAACGGCTTCAAACTGCCTCCCATTGATCAGCTGCACTCCACCAGGGCCTAGCAGCATGCAGGCAAGATCATCTTTGACCCATCCCACCCTGGACACGGCCTCTTAGAACTCCGTCCCTCAGGCAGAGAATGAGATGCATAAAAACCTCCACTAGCAGACACAGGAACAGCTTCTTTGCAGTAGCAGTTCTCCTTTCTAAGTAGCTGAACTTTTGATAGCAAACAGGACTGCACTGCACATTACAGACCACCTCCTGTTCACTTACTGTCATTTATGTCATCAAAATAAACTACCTTGACAACTTTTTACATAAGACTCTACCCTCACAGTCACTCAGTTTATTTATAATAAAATTAAGTTCGTCATAGGTCGCAGACAGAACATGTGAGTTTTAAAGTGAAGACCAGGAGACTATAACATTTAAAGGAATGGGACATGTAAATGCTTCTCTGAGTGGCTTTTAAGTCCTGACACAGCACGGCACATGCGTAAAGGTGTGTGGCATGCACACACATTTAAATTGAAACACCCAACCACTAAAGCTCTCACAATTACCTCCTTATACACACATGCAGGCACAGACACACAAACACACACCTGACTCAGTTGATGTAAGTGTCCCTGTGTGAATATATGACAGCTACTCTCTGTCAGACCTCCAGAGCCTCTGATGACTGGTGAGTGATTTTAGAGCTGAGTGGATTGCCGGTATAAATGATTTTCTGTCTGCGTGACTTTCAACTGCACTATGGGAAGGTTCCACTTTAGAAAATGCATCTTTTCCCACATGTCCTTGCACACCATATATTATCATTACCCCAAAGTCTCATATTCATGGGAGCTTCTTAAAAAGTAAAAAAAATATATTTACCTTTACTGCAACATTAACTGAAGTCAAGGCTAGAAGGAAAAGAAAGCTTCCTGTTCTGTAACAAAGACACATCACACTTTGACAGCTAAATATGGCAGCCGTGAATTCACTGCCCTTTCAACCTAACCTTGAACTGAACAGCTTCGACGGGACAATTAAGCTTTGTTCAGAATATGGATAATTCAGCATTTAATCCATACATTTAGGTTATATAACAGCCAATTGAGGATGAGGGACAGCACAGGGGGATTAAAAGGCTTGTGTGTCAGAAACAGTGAATCTGGAGCAAAATGCTTCATACGTGTGTACTTATTCACATTATATTGTATTGAGGACATTTATCTCATTATCTGCATTTCTGCTGCTGTTTGTAAAGCTGCCTTTTGCACGAAAAAAAAAATCCCTTTTCCTTGATTTAAATTTCAAATTTGTTTGGTGTACCACGCTGACATGGAGGTCACACCAATGAAAAGATGCATACCGGCTTCATTCCAGTTGTAACAGTCATTTTCAACTGATATCCTTCCCTTAATTTCTTTATCTTGTTACTTGTTTTTAAGGTTTCTGGCCTTGGTTTGAATTTTATTGATACTTCCCTCTGTTATTGATGATGGCAAAATTCTTCACGTCTTACATATGCTTATCACCCTTCTGTTACAAGCCACTTTACATGTTCCTCTCACCATCTGCCCATTTAGCATAATGACTCCTGAAATTATGATAAAAAATTACCATCATTTCTTCAACTCTGCTGCATATATCTCAAAACTGAAAAGAAGGAGCTGTGTAATGTGAGCCTATAAGCGTTCACCAATTTTCCATAATGACTTCAGCGATGATGATAAACACTACGATGATTCCTCCGACAGACAGAGCTGAAGGTAAATCAACCAAGACCTGCTTCGATCCTTCAGCCCTGGTTGAGGCCATCACCGTACTCAGGAGGACGATAGAGAGAGCAGAGGAGAGAGGAGGAGAGGAGGGGTGAGATGATACTATGGCGAATGGGAGCTCAGGGAGTAGGAAGGAGGAAATTGGGAGATTTAAGAAGGAGGAAAGAGAGCAATAATGGAGAAAGGAGGGACTAAGAGTGCTGGAGATTGAGAAAGCAACTATGGGTGGGTGAGGAAAAAAAGGGGAGCCAAGAAAAGAAAGGATGGAGGGATGGATGGAGAAACAAAAAGAATTTGTGGATAGGGACCCAGATGGAGCTGAAACATAGGGAAGGAAAATGGAGGAAATGAAACGTGCAAAAAGGAGAGGAGGTTGAGGAAAACAAGCACAAAGACAGGTTGTGGGTGGATTTAAACACCGTGTTTTACTAATACATAAAGTTAATTTTCCTCTCTCTTTCATGGACTCTTGGGTGCATTCATCAGTGGGGCTAAAAGCCATCAAACATACAAACAAAAAACTCCCACACATTAGAGAGGATTTAGCCAAATAGACAGACATAGAGAAAGAATTTGTCGGATGGTTAATAAAAATGATGCATTAAGTCGCTCAGGTCATAATTTCCTAATAGTAAAACTTCATTACTTGCAGCTTATATTATTATATTGACAGAGAGAGGCGAGAGTGTGAGAGAAACAGAAGAAAACAAAGAAGGGATGATACATGGATGGATGGAGTAGTGAGGGTGATAAAGGGAGGTGGACAGAGGAACAGGTTAAAGTAGGAAGAGAAATAGGAAGGCTGGTGAGAATGATGATGGAAATGCAGGAAGAGAGATGGATGGAATAGTATTTTGGAAGTAAATGCAAGAGAGAAAGAGAGCAAGCTTTTGAAGACAAGTGAGCGACCACATCCTGTCCTCTTCATCTTGTCTCTCTCCTCTCCCTCCTTCTCCATCCTCTCCTTCATCTCTCTTTCCCTTCCAGCTGTCATTTCACTGCTGTCCTTATCCCCTAATGGGAAAAAAGTCCACACAGGTAAAATCATGTCAATATGTCTGAGGACTTCACCACTACACTGCCATCTCCAAGCAATGTTAAGCAAGAGGGACAGGGAAGGATGTTCAAACAGAGCATATCAATGAGCCCTACCCCAGATGTCACACAATGTGTCGGTGTGCTCTCAACCTAGAGAGGCCTCTTTAACACCTGTTTACTCTCTCAGTTCACAGTGAACAAGAGATCTGTAGGCAGTGGTACTCTCTGAGTGTGTGTGATGGTGTGCGTGTGTGTTCGTGTCAGTGTCAGAGTTGTTCAAGGACCTCCTGCCAACCAGCCATTGGTCAGGGAGTTGCCAAGGTTACCGAGCAGGGCGGCCCAGCTGTGATGGGGTGACAGGACACTGACTCTCTGTTTGTGATTCCTCTCCTTCTCTGTTACAGAGGGGCTTAGGCAAAATCATTTTCATTAGATTTTTTAAAATTGATGTCATATTTATGTGTTTGTCATGTATTTCATTGCATTTGAATGAGATCTCTGCAGAGGCATAAGCTGGCTTGATATATATCTGTCACTGGGCCTGAGTGTGACTGCTGCAATATCCTCTGTAATAACCCAGCCTCTGCTAAGACCACAAAATGGCCTTTCGGCTGCTGGGCTCCCTCATTTTCTATTTTCTAGTAGTGCAAATCACCCTGACGGGAATAAGAGAGAGCTCTTTTCCTGCAGAGTCTGATAGCTCATTAGGATTCAACACAACAAGCCCAAACAGCAAACATATTTTCCTGCTGTTACAATTCTCAGCCTGTGTGATGACAGTGTTTCTGTGTTGTGACTGTGATTAAACGAGGAATTTAGAAGAAGGAGAATTTACCCTCCGCATTAAAGAAAGACGATGGTGAAGATTGAAAGAGACATTTGGAATAAGGGAATGATAGATGCTAGATAAAAAAAGTGGTGGGATAGAGAAAGATAGATAGAAATCACCCTTGGCAATTGTGGCGATTGATTAAAAAGCATCATGTTTGCTAGAGATGTGACAAATAGAGCTAGAGTCAAGGAACAAGAGGGAGGGAATGAAGGGAGTATAAAGAGGCGATAATAAGTGTTTGCTGTAATAACAGCAGGAAGAAATGAAGTGAGGAAGGAAAGAAATAATTCTATTTCCCATTTCTGTCTATCTCCCACATCTAGTAATGAAGCCTAATTGCCTTTTTATCTGTTTCGCTCTCTTTTACCAGCCAAGAAGAATCCGTCGGACGCCCACACAATCTTCTTCCTCTTGATTCTGTTTTTTTGCTCCCTCTTCCATCTTTTCTCTCTTCCTCTTTCATTCTCTCTCTCTCTCTCTCTCTCTCTCTCTCTCTCAATATCTGTTTTCCATCCATTTCATTTGTCCTGTGTTAATACCCATTGTGTCTGTAATAATTACAGCAACTAACAACGAAATCAATGAAAGTCAGAGGAAGAGAATGGCAGTTAATGTGATGCTTTACAGGGTGTGTGTAGGTGTTTGTATGTTTGCATTTTTTCAGTTTTTTTCTGTGTGTGTGAGAAAGAGAAAGAGAGAGATATCTTGCATACCTACTGCCTGCACAAAGACAGACATGCCTTTACACTGAGAAAAGAAAATCTGATTTGGGTCTGAGTTCTGCGATCCGCAGAAATAATTCAGTTGCCATTAGGCCATAGTCTCACAGAGTAGAAATAAAATTTGGGGATTGAATAATTCTACAGGAAAAAAAGTTTTTGTACTTGTAAAGATTAACAAATACATAATATAAACTGGGAACTCAGAAACAGGGAGCCAAACAAAGGAGGATCCAAGGAAATTAGAAAAAAGGATGCAACTTTGAAGTGAAATTCTACATACCACAACGAAAAACAGCAAAGCAACATTTCTAGTCTTGGAATTCACTAATGTGTTATCCATCCTCAATAAGAAAGCCCACCTAAAATAGCAGTTTTCATAGAGCAGCCTATTAAACAAACCTTGATCATGTCAAGTGTGGATGGTCTTGGCAAAAAGGGTTTTTTAAGTATGAATAAATCAAATTTGTTTTAAGTAAGTTTAGTTTGATAAAGCCCCAGAGTGTTTGCTTTGCTCAAAACAATCTTAAAACAAACAGGAGAGAGGCAGGCACCGTATTTCATTTCCACTCGTCCTGCTTAAAGTTCCGCCAATCGTCACTGCTTATCCGGGGCTGAGTTACGGAACTGCTTAAAGTTATTCTTTGATAAAACTCAGTGTATCAAGAATATTTGAAATCTTTCTTGTAGCACCTGTTATTTGTGTGTTCTAAATGTAGTTGAGTTTGGTATGTTCAGCTCAGTAGTGACAGCTGTTCAGAGGGTCAGTCTGTCTGAATTATTCACATCCTGTATGATTTCAAAGCTTTAATATGACTCTGATTTCACCCCTTTTCTAGTAAGGAACTCAAATAATGAGCTTCATGGCCTTAACAATATCCCCTAACATGAAAACTGACCTTAACGAGCCTGAGAGGGAAGGTAGATGGCCATGTATTGCTATAAAACATGCAAACGAGCATAAATTTAGCTAAAAGAAAATAAGCAAATAGAATGTATTTGCATGAACTGAATATATATAGACTTCAAATATGCTTGTTTTATGCAAATGTATGTTTATTACAATTGCAATAATCCAAAACAATGACAAATAATGTGATATATTTTGATCAAGCACTCGGTGCTCTGCTATATTTAGTCTGTTGTGATCAATGCTCTATTGCTCATGTCTGTTTTTGTTACAGCAATGACAACATTTCCTTCAGTCTCGTCTCCATGTCTTTTTGATTGTTAGTCATAAATGTCATATGAAACACTCACCCTACACTGGGGAGTCAATATAATAGTGTCAAAGTATAATACAGACTACAACATGGCATCAGAAAGCAGAGTTACAGAGTGATTTAAGCAAAGATTTAAGGCAACAGAGCTAGCTTGGAAACTAACAGTCACCGACCAGCGTGAACATGGAGCAGTTCAAGCCGTCGTCACCACTAATACTCACTGGTAACCTTATGAAATAACCAGTAAGAGTAACCAATAACCAGTATGATACAGACTACAACAAATACTGTCAAGAATATATTATTACTCCTCCACTTTAGCTTTCTTGTCTTAAGTTGTGTATCTATCTATTTATATCTATCTATCTATATAGACAGACAGATAGATGTGTGTGTGTGTGTGTGTGTGTGTGTGTGTGTGTTTGTGTACACATAACCATAACCTTTTATTTTTTCCTTCCTTTTTTCTTTATTATACTGTACATTTACTGGGTTTTCTCTTAGTCTTATATTTCCCTTAGTTTTATACTTATGTCCAACATACAAATATACAGATCATTACTACATTAAGAGGCCTGAAGGAGATTAAAATGCACTTATAGATCGACCAAGAGAAATATGGAGGAGAGCACAAAAGCAATTAGAACAATACAAACACAAAGAGCAAAGTTGCAAAAGTCAGACAGCGTTATTAATCAAAGGACCAAATGCCAATGCTAAAAGAAAGAAAGAAAGAAAAAGAACTTATTAAACACATTTTTCATCTGCCTGGTCTGCATCACATCAAGCCAGATGTGGCCTGAAGCTAACCATCAGATAACATCCTAATGTCTGAGATAAAAAAAAAGGAATTAAAAAGAAAAATAAAGGATGAATCAGTGTAACTCTCCTGTGTTGTGTTTTGAGAAAGAAGCTGCAAGTTAAATCGCTAGATTGTAGATATTTTCAGGGACCCTGTTGAGGGTGAGGAGAGAGAAGAAAGCATGGTAAAAATGGAATTGGTGTCAGGATATCTGGGTACAATTGACCCCTTTTTCTTATCCCTACCTAACCTTCACTCCATTTCTCATCCTTTCATCCCTTCATCCTCTCCTAGACTTGAGATAAGTTTACTTTCTTCCTTGGTCTTCACTACTTTCCTTCTTCTGTCTTTTTTCTGTCTTCTTTCACTACATATCCTGCCCTCTTTTTTTCACCTCTGCTCCTTCTTTTCTACTCCATCCTCTCTATTTCTGTTGTCTTTTATGTCCTTTCACTGTCTATTTTTTGCTTATTCTTCTTTGTTTACATCATCATCCCTTTTCCTACTCCTTCCTCCCTTAATTCTCCTCTCTACCCCTTTGCTCTTGGGCTTTTGGCCCGTATCAAGGTGTTTTCTCATCCCTGCTTTCTCTTTCACCCTCTCTCATCTCCCTTCATCTCTCTCTCTCTCTCCACTGCCCTCTCATTTTCATGCGGCTCGCTGGGTAGCCATGCTCTGCGTCTTTATCTCTGTCTGTGGGAGAGGAGGCGGCCTAGTGCCAGCAACTAATGGACTTTTGGAAAACACAGACAGTCATGCATCACAGTCGGGAGAACTAGGGAAAGAGAGAGAAAGGATTTGGAATGAAGCCGAATGGAGAGTGGTTTCAGAAAAAGATGGAGGAAGACATATAAGGACGGAGTGGTAGAGAGGGAAAAAATAAACTCCTCCAAAGTAACACAGGGAAAAGAGAGTGGAGGAAAAAAAAGTCCCAGTGTCTGTGGGAGCTGTAATCAATAATGAGATCTGTTACGCATTCTCACTCATTTAAAGATGTGACACTGCGCAACCAGCCCATTATTTACCCATGCAGCCTCACCGGCCAGCCTTGGTGTAGTCATCTGAACTGAGAGGAGGCTCATAGACATGGTAATTGTCAGAATGCTGCATCTGATTGAAAAGCCACTAATGAATTACAAGCGGCAGCATAAAATAACTTAAAAACATTGACCACTGCAGAAGCTTATAAATATAAAAAAAAGGAAACTAACCATTCAAAGAAAGGTATCAGGCTACAATTTCATCTCATTCATGTTTATTTTTATTATTATAAATCTGGAGAAAGGATTATGGAGCACACATTCAGTTAGATAGATAGATAGATAGCCTTTATTGTCCCATAGGGAAATTCTTCGTTTACAAATTATTGTCCCATAGGGAAATTCGTTTACAAATGGTTGTCACTGTGCATAAAAGTTAACTCAGTAATGTGTTTAAGAGTCCAGTGAAATATTTTGGTGCTCAAACCTTTCAGCTACCACAGAGCTGTGGCCAGTGGAGTCTGTGTCCGACTGACTCATCCAATGGCAGTGTTAACTTTTATTTTTTTGACTGTTACATTGTCCATTCTTATCTTAGAGATGCTCATGTTGTTCCTGATGCTGTGTGAACGCTGCTGGCAATAAATGATAATTGCTAAACAGATCACCCAGCGAATATGTGCTAAAAAAAATCTGAACTCAACATACATTAAGGTGTTTTGTGATTTTAGAGATGCCTGTGCTTTCCACCTGAAGCCACAGAAATTTGTGGCTCTTGTAAGCTATGTGTCATGTTTGTGGACCAATTTTTGAGATGCAATGTGTTGAAAAAAAAATTAGACTGACGTCCTGCGTGTGGAGTTAACCTTCTAAGCTACAATTTTTCATTAAAGAGTGACATTGTGGCTTTGTTTGGGTGGGGAACGAGACAGAGACGTGGCTTCAATTCTAACATGAAAACACAGCATTAAATAGAGAGCGTGAATTAAGCAATCCAATTTTAAGTAAAATTGCCTTGGAAATTAACTTTGTTCTGAACCAGTGTGGTGACAATGCGAGAAAATTAGAGTTGAGTATATAAATTACGTGCTTAACACTAAACACCTCTGCAAACTTCAGGCTCAAGTGAGCCTGCCTCCTTTGTATCTGTGTGTTTCACACACAGGGTCACAGCTGGTCATGTTAACTGCTAATAACTGTGTTATTGCCTCCATATGTTCTCAAACCACCATCACATTTACATTAATATCCTTAAGCTATGAAATTTCTCAGCCTACACTTAGCACTCAAAAGCACTCTATTTTCATGAACTTTATATCTATACATTCACATAGATTTCTAATTTAATAGTAGCATAAGGAAGCTACACCTTTATTTCATTCTACAACTTTTCAATGGAAAGTGATGATTAAGTCATTTTTAATCCGGTTTTGTTCTGTAAAACTGAAGGCAGCTTCAAAGCAGATGTGAAAGATCCGTGAGGGTTTAATCAAATTAGTAAATATTAAGTACAATTCACAGGTAGTTAAAAGATTTGAAGTTAATGTTCCTCAAGGAAAAAAATCTGTCCAGAGCCCAAATAGTTTGTCAAGTGAGATAATTCAGCTGAAGAGCTGCTCATACTGCAGCACATCTGTGAAACATTTCTCCAGTCCACCAGATTTAAAGCCGCTACGAGAAACTTTCATTTTGTGTTGATTGTAGCTGTGCATTTAAAAATAAAAAATCTTGTTTAGCGTGAACATTTGTTTTGGAAGAGAGTGAGATAAACAAGCTACTATTGCACAATACCAGTTCTGCCCTAAAGACAAAATATTAAAATTATCCAAAGAAAAATATCCTCCTGCTTCCATTATTTTGCTGACTGAGTAGATGGGCAAAGGCATTGTAAAAGACAGGATAGTAATCTCCAATCTCCTTGCCAGCTGTGAGGCATCACTATAACATTTAGACTGCTTCATAACAAGTTAAAAGTTCATTGTAGGGACTTTAAGTTCACAGGAGCACAACATCATCCACCTAAAGAGTACGTACACCTTTTGAGTTTTTCTAAATTAATCACCCATCATTGTGACCACTGAGTGTTAAACTGTAAAGGTGTGGTACCACTGTATGTTTTTTTTTATATCAAATCTCACATTCCAACTTTTCACTGAAAAGCTGTTTTGTTGTAAGCACACAAATAACAAGCAGCTTTATTTAATTTGATTACCACCTCCAGAGAAAGACAAATAGAGAGCGTGTTGCAATAGGTTTAGTAGGTGGAATGCTTTATGGTGTCTAGGTCACATCTCAAGTTGGGGAGAATCACTTCCACACTGCACTTTCTCCCCTCGTATGGACTGAAACGTATCTGTAATGACGAAGACCTTCGATGGTAAACTCATTTCCTGTCTGGCAGCAGAGACATTCCAACAGCAAGACATGTGCCTCTAAGTGCACCTACAACCTGTGCGTGCAGAAATCACTCACAGCGATGATGTTAACATTCAGCTCAGCTCTGACTTGAACTCTGAAGCAGGTTTCTGTGAACCGAACGCATAGCTAAATCATTTCTGTGTAATCTAGAGTCTGATCTTTCCTTTTTTTTTTTTCTTTTTAGACGGGTGTTTCTTTAACTGAAGGAGTAAAGATACAAAAGATTTCTACTCTATCTCACTGTTTGTTCATGTTAACATGCACAAGCGTGGCTGGAAGCTTTTCAGAGGTCAGTGTTAACATCAGCGATGGATCGAGGGGGACCATTATGGGGAAAGTATGGTCAAGCAGCATTAAAATAGCAGATGCTCTAAAATTTCGGCAGATTCATGGGACCAATGGGACTGTATGATCTGGAAGATTCATTTTAGCAAACACCAGCTGTTCATTAATTTTGTGAGTGCAACTATGGAGCCACTCACATTAAGAGAAGTGTGAAATATTGGCACAGTTTGTCAGTCAGACTGCGAACAGATAACGAGGTTGTGCTCTCTTATGTCAGATTGTCTGTGTCATGATTATTGACATTCGTTTACTTGAATGTTATTTTCAGGTCGTATGGGTGGAATTTTTGCTGAAAATCAAATTATTGCGGGATAAATAGCAACTGTTGAGAAAAAAAGGCACTCTGTTTAATTACCCTCGGGAGTCGACAAGCTACGGTGACTGATGGTGTGAGAGCACTCGAGCACCTAAATCCGTTGCTGGAAAAGCATCTGAGTGTATCAGTCATCAGTTTCTTTTCTTGCCTTCGTAACTATTTCTTTCCCTGGGTTCCAATTAAAACTCCCCAAAATCCGACTGTTGCTTCCACATCAATATATCCAATTCTTTTTAATATACAAGTGATATGATAACTTGAGGCTTCAATAGGGATTCAGTTTAAGCAAGCAAATTTTTGGTGCGTGCATAGAATCCGTCTGCAATATGTGCCAGTGTTTTCCCTTGCAATTATTTCTTGGTGGTGTGGAGGTTTGTACTGAGACCATTTGGCACCAAAAGGGACCACAGACCTATTGCTAATGAACATAATTTAGGAGGACTGGCCACTTCTCAGTAGTGGGTCGGATATTGCAGCATTCATTTAATCAGGCCTTTATATTTTGGAAACTGCTCTGGCAGCTAAGATGTTAAACTAGCTGAAGACATTTAGGATCATGTTTTTAATCTAATGCGGCAGAGCGTTACCATGGTGTCAAAGTGGTACGCTGTGCTTTTTTACAAGAAAAGAAATATTCTGACCCTTTATTTTAGTAAAACAACAAACGCCAAACTATAAAAAAAATACAAAAAATCTTGCATACGTCAAGTAAAAGTGTTGAACCAACAACAAATCGTCATATTCATTAAAAATCAGTTAAGAAAGCAGCCCTGTTTTAAAGTATGTAGTACCATTTGTTTAAATTATTATACAACATGTAGTTTGTTGAATGAAGATGGGGTAGAGCTTCATAGCCCACAAATTTAAAAATAGGAATTCAAATTCAGAATCACTGCATATGAAGATACATGATTTTAACTGGAAAGGATGTTTATGAAAAAGTGCAATCTAAAAAATAAGTAATAAATAAGCTTTCAGACACATGTAGTGAAGCAACAAGTACAATTTTTACCTCTGAAATTGTAGAAATACACAGTTAAGTATCTTAAGTTTGTACTTAAATCAGTCTTAGCTAACTTTTGCCCTTAGCTTTTATTTTTTTTTGGAGTATGATCTTTGGGGAGTGCTGTTTCTGTTGCGTTTTTGGATCCAAGTCTGCTCTTCTTGTCACATTTCATCAGGTTCAAATCAGGACTGGGTGTTTTCTTAAGGTGCTGTAATAAAGAATTAAATCATTAAGGAACAAATTGGAGGCGGCATTTTAGAAAGTTTGGGCTTGTATAGTTTTTTTTTTCTTAATGGTCTGAACCATGTATTATGAAACAATTAACTAACATTGTAGATGATTAGTGTTCCACAAGGAGAGGAAGTGGTTAAGTCAAGTGTATAGACTGCTTGGATGTGTTTGACTGTGGCAGTTAGAGAGCTGCAAAGCACATATTATGAGGTCTTTCTGATACCTACCAATGTCATTAGAGTATGAACAGAGTGCAGACATTTGCAAGCTCCTCCACAGTGAGTCTGCTCTCATTTGAGGTGAGAAGCTCAATCAGTCTGGAAAAAACCTCAGTCATTTACCGATCCTCCACACTGAGAGCAACAGGAAGACAGAGATCACACATTTAGTGAGCCCAAGGGGCTTGATTGGGTGGATAGAGACAAAGGGTCAGAGCTGCTGAGGTAGGACCTGGTCATTGATGAGTGGATGGAAAATAGATGGATTGAAGGAGACTTGTTCAGTCTGCTTGACTTAAAGGGTCTTTCTGTGTTTTCTGGTGCTGTCACATTTCTCCTCCTCTGCTCTGAATTGCAGATACATATCCAAAAGATGATTTAAGACCATGTGTTTTTTCTAAACCAATACAACAACACAAAACAATAAGAAAAAGAAATCAGAGTCAGTCAGTTACCCATTTCACAGTGTGGTTGGCTGGGGAGAGAGAGTGTATGGCACCCGAGAGCATTCTGGTTACTCTCTTCCATGGAGAGGAAAGAAAATAACAGAGGAAGCTCAAAAAAAAGAAAATTTACACAGTCACAAATGAACTGGCAGAGATGGAGCTCTCTGAGCCACTTTCACTTCTGTAATTCAACCTGAAAGCAGTCACGTGTGCCATGCACGTCTGCATGCAAGTGGAGCTGCTGTGTTTGTCTTTGAGAGATTGCGAGCACTCTCATAGCCTTGTGTTTTATGTTATGAAGGTCACTTTTTGCTGTAATAATGTAGAATTTTCCAGGTGTAAATAATGAGCTTATTGGTATGCTTATGAGTAGGAGATGAAGCCTTACACAGACACATACTGCTTTCCCTATCTTATCAGCGAGTCTTGTTTTTTGTTTTTTATTTTTTTCACATTTAACTTGTGCTCCCGTCTGTTTCAGTTTGTCACCATCTGTATCTGTCATGGACAGATTTACTTTTCTTTCTTTCTCTCTCTCGTTCGAGCTGTTTCTGTTCCCTGCAGCTTTCCTCCACTTGAACGCCCTGCTGTGCAGTGAACTTGAAGATGTTGATTCTTTTGTTTTTTGGTTTGTTTTAGTTTTTTTTTTTTTTAAGAGATCAAAGGAATGAAGAAAATTAAATGCAAAACAAAAAGTGCTTATTTTGCATGCATATGCTGACCTTGGTATTTGCAAACTTTTGCTCTTGTTGTGCTCATGTTTTGATTTGTTTGTGTATTAATTTTATATCACTAGAAAAGACAAATCTGGTTGAGGAATGTTGGGTCACAGACCAACAAAGACTTCTCTCTTTGCTTGTGCATCTGGCTTTCTGTGTCTCTCTCCTTTTCCAGACAAAAAGAAAACAATAAGAAAGCTTGGACCATGGACCTGAGCCATAGTCTAAGATATGTAACAATTATACATCCATTCTTTACCAATTTAGCAAAAACACTAACTTTGTCTTTGTTTGGCACCTAAGCAGATACAGCAAAGCTATGAAGCCTCCTTTAATATAGGCTAATTACAGTAATGGAGTAATATAAAGTTTCAAGTCTGATCAAGAGCTGTATTGCTTGAAACGTCTTTGGCGCAGTGATAAATGATATGTGTGGAAGCTGCTTGCTCGTACAAGTTACACAATATAAAGCCTCCTTTTGCCCCCAATGCACAAAATAATGCCATTATATGGAGGAATTTTTTTGGCGCTACAATGGCGACCGCTATGGCAGTAGACATTATGTTTACTAGTTGTCCATCCATCCTTCCCATTGTCATAAACGTGTTTCCTCAGGAATGGCTGAAGGGAACTTTATTACACCTGGAACAAACGTCCACTTAGATTCAAAAATGAACAGATTAAATTAAGGGGTCCAAAGGTCACTGTGACCTCACAAAATGTTTGATTATCCACTAGTCAGGAAGTTATATAATACAAACGTCCTGCATTGATTCACTGGAATCAAACAAGTCGAAATAGTGATAACTTCAAATTTGCAAAAAATATGCTTGATACTTTTAATTATTTCCTTCAAAGTGTTCACTGCATATAGTATATATATATATATATATATATATATATATAAGTCTGGAGGCAAGCAGTTGGCAGGGACACAAGGCCTGTGGCAGTAATTCTAGCCCTGTATGCTGTATAATATAAAGTACCTGTGTCACATTGTTCTTGACCTTGCAGCTCATTTTGATGAGGAATTGAATCAGTCCAGTCTGTTACCGTCCAGTGTCACAGTCGTTTAGCCGTCTGGGAAAATTTAACAGTGCGACATCCACCTGAGGCTTTTCTGCTCCAGTTGTCCACATCTGAACAACAACAACTGGTTACACACGACACACCTGAATGACTTCAATCCGGCTGTAATTTGCTCCCGAACCTTCCCTGGTGATTAGTTGTACCAATGTATTTTCATCCTTTCAACCAGGAGAGGAGTAAATTGTTGTTGATGTTTATTAAAATGCCCTTTTTATTATGCATCTGAGGTACAGCAACAGTTAACGTCAGATAAGCCGCTCCATGCAGAAATGTTTTGGTCCTGTGGGAGGACTTTGGTTCATAGACAAGGTTTTCAATAAAAGAAAACAACATCTCACCGCAACAAATGCCAGATTCCTAATCTTTTTCAGACAATTTTTGCAGTGCAATTAAAATTTGATCAGGTGCAAAACACAGATTAGCACAGGGGAGCGCTGCAACATAATTTTGTTTCCAAATTATAAAATGTAATTGGAGATCAATTAAACTTGCATCTTGTAATTTTTAGCATATATTCCATGACTGCAAATCCCAATTAAACATTTGACCTCTAGCTACCCTCTGGATACTCATACTTTATATTTAAGTAGAGGTCTTGTTCTGTACACAGGCATTCAAACACATCTTTTGATTTTACCAGAAAACCAGGGAACCAGTTGGCTGCTACTTATGTAATATGTTTAATTTCTTTTGTCAGTAAAATATTTCTGTTGCATTATTTCAGTACACTGTAGAAATCATTGTACTATGATTAGTATTTTTAGGTAATACGGAAAGCATACTTTATGCACTTACAAGCTTGACAACCTTTGTGTTGTCTTTATTGTGGACTGTGCAGGTCGCACTGTAGAGCACAAGCCTGTAAGCAACCTGATTAAGAAACATGTGCTCT
>JAQLOL010000022.1:2106682-2120937 GCA_029783665.1 Naso thynnoides | reverse complement strand
GTGTGTGTGTGTGTGTGTGTGTGTGTGTGTGTGTGAGAGAGAGAGAGAGAGAGAGAGAGAGAGAGAGAGAGAGAGACTGGTTGTTGCCAGAGTGTCTGTTACTCTGTCTGAGGAAAATAACTTTTGCTAATTACCTTGGCACAACAAGAGTCACAACCCTGCACGTGAAAGAGAAGTTAAAGTGTGTGTGCTTGTGATGTGAGGGACATATTTAAGATGCAGCAGTTTGCGTTGAATTGAGTGTTTACATATACAAGTGAATACTGCATGTGCATGATAACCTAATCTCAAAGCACAGACATTTTTAAGCAGGTGAGGACCTCTGACTGAAAGCATTTATTGAAGAATTCACTTGAGCAAAGGACTGAAAATATTATCAGTTATTATTTGTTTGATTTTAATATTTAATGTCAATGCTCCAGTGCATACTATCTACTGATGGTGTGCAAGTGTGCAAAGGAGTGCAGTATCGTTTCTCTTGTCCTTCATTTGTATGATGATAAGTGGTCTTATGAAACTCTTAAATGCTACTTAAAAGGTTGTTTTTAGCACTAAAGATGCCTTATGAAAATAGTCCATTGGTGGGCTGTATTCATAAAGAGTCTTTTTGGGTTTGTTGATTGAGGCTTTTGTTTGAGGTTTGAACACAGAGTGTTACAGTGAGAGACAGGCTGTTCTCTTCTATTGTTGGATATCCCCTCCTCAGAGAAAAAGCTTCCCTTTTTAGATTTGATCAACACACCAGATGCAATAGCCAGCTATTGAGCTGGGAAGAAAAGACATTTGTTTGAAGATAATTCATCTCTGCTGAGACAAAAGTTTTCAAATATTTTTTTGTGGTTTGACCTTAAGAAACCCACAGAAAGAACGAACAACATTGTTTTCTGTGCATAGTTTCCTCAGCAAAGAGAAGAACTTTTAGAAATAAACATGACAACATTTGAAATAAAAATGACATTTCTTTAGCAAAGAGAAGAACTTTTAGAAATAAAGATGACAACATAACAGAAATATTTTAAGTGGGAGGTATGATCGAAATGAAAAGGAAATGAAAAGGCCTCTTTCTGAAATACAAACTAATAGGAAATATATCTTTAGCTCTGTCTATAAAAATACTTTGAATCAGTTAGGGGTTCAGATTTTCTCTCCAGGGGCCCACTAAAGGGCGCATTATGTGATCAAAAATATCAATCCGCTTGACAAGGACTCCATATGTTTATATTATCTGTCTCCATCACAAACAGCAGAAACTGTGTCTTATTCTTTGAATGGACTACAACAGGTGCTCTGTTGTAATTTAAAATTAGCAGTGTTTCTTCAACCACCAATCTCCACTGATATATGAAATCTCTTCACACAGACAATATTTGGCTTTCAATCTACAAATCACTAATTCAAGATCATTGCTTTGCTGATTTGTGAGCAGGTAATTCCAAAGGAAAAATTGTGAGGAAAAAAACCCCCCAAAATCTGCCTCCTTATCTTCTCTTACAGTTGTGTTTACGTCTTTCTCATCATCCTTTACCAGCAAAAAACTGTCTGGAATGATTCCAGCTGAATTTCCCTGAAACCAAATCTCGGTCTTTATTTTTGCATGTTCAGAAGTAACATTCTTCTGGATGCATATTGATGCTTGTATGCTATACTTCAGTATTCAAATAATCACTGTAGCTTGTAAACATCTTGCTCCTTTAACTTTTGGTTGTTTTTTGTTTAGGTTGGTTATTATCGACTGGCACAGAATCAGAATTGGTTTTATTTGCTAAGTATTTGTACACATTCAATGAATTTGACTGTGGTTTTTATGCTCTCCGTGTGTTCAGACAAACAGCTGAGAATGAAGACATCAAAAACTGGACGAATATTCCAAGATATTAAAGCCACTCTGTTCTTGAAAGCTTTACGATTTTATTCAAAGTCTTAACACAAATGTATTTGTATATTTTTCTTCAAAATATTGTATTTCATCAGCGCATTTCATAAATATTTATCGAACTATTCTCTCGCCCCTGTTTGTTTGTTACTCAGAAGCTATGAAAATGAGACCCTGCCTCCATGACTCCAGAGCAAAACAAAGTTAAATTATGTATTTCAGTGTCAACAAAACCATGCCAGAATGCTACTTTTGTCATTTATTTTGGAATTATGAATTCCTCATTTGTATGTTAAGAGGCCTTATTCAAAGGAGCAGGAGGTAGCTGGCATCTTTACATAGTTGTTGTCTTTTTGTCTGCTGGCACAGTGTTAGACCAGCTGTTTTCAAGTGTAGATGAGGAGACTGTGTCACAGGGTGTCAAAGATGCATGTTAACGGTTTAACCTGGATAACACCTTAATAGGAGAATGGTCTATTGCCAGGTGAGCCTATGCATGCAAATGTGAGCGTAAAAAGCTGCCTTGCTTAGATAATCCCTCTGAGTCCTCACCAAACCTGAGAGCTCATCCATCTTGTTCAACAGTGACCTTACTTTTCCTCCAGTGACAGGTAGAAGGTGGAATTTAAGTTTCCACCCTCTTCAGCACTGCTCTCATTCCTTTTCATCATTTGGACGTGGGCAGACTGCAGACCTCAGGGATAGGAGCTGCGAGTGTCTGACTCTTGAGAAGCAGTGGTATTGTTGATAAGTTGGAAAAGCAGTGCCATGCAAAAAGAGAAAGGCAAAACAAAGTACAAGTACATTTAACATGCTCTGAGGCTTTCTGAATGTTCTGCCCACTAACAGTGTTATTCAGTTCCAAAGTTTTCTGCAGTAAAGTTAGTCAGTTACTTAGTTAGTTAGTTAGCTAGTTAGCTATTTAGTTAGTTAGAAACAAAACAGGGAGCTGCTGAAATAATCACATGTACTATCAGAGAACAGCAACAGGGGCGAGCTGACCTTCAGCACATCACTTTAATGGTAATTAGGATTTTGTCTTCAGTAATTAATCAAAACTGAACCAATATTAAACTGATGCTTTGCATGTAGAACACTTGTTCTGGTACATCAAATCAAGTGCTTCCTATTCACAGATACATTGTCTCTGTTTATGATGGCAACTGCAGCTGCAGGCAAGAGCTTCCCCCTTCACCAGCTTCAGCATAATTTCCATGCACTTTATGGTGGCATTGCTACACTTTATTTTATTGATTCCAGTTTAATTGGATTATTGACATGACAGAATAGAAAGGAAAGCCTTTTCCGTCGTTGTACAGTATACAAGAAATCAGGAGTTCTACTCCTCAAAAGCCAGTTAAAGATATGAAGAAACAACTAAAGAGTCTTACAATGTTTACGTCCTGTGCTGTTCACATCCAAAACCCAGTGAAACCCAGGAGACTTCCTGTTATTACAGGGAAAAAAACAACTGACAAAAACAGTGAAGCCTGACGCACTCAGTTTTTCTCCCTCATGTTCTCTCTTACCCTTAGTTTTTTTAGGCTAATGTTGTTTTATTGTAATGCAGTAATGCATTATACTCTCCATCTCATGATTACTTTATATAGTCATAGTGCATTTTAGATTCTTACTGTGTTTTTTCCATGTGCTCTGGCTGATTATTTCAGACTATGCATTGATGAGAACACTATACATCTAGTCCCAGTTCGTTTCTTTTCCCATTCTGCTTCTTCTAGAGACTGGCTCATTTGCCAAAGTAAACAAATTAATTCCGGTCTGTCCTTGCTTCTGAAAGGTGTCGACACATATGGTCTTTTTCAAAGCCATACAAACATTTTTTAGGACAAACAGAACAAATCAGGCTAAAATTTTACTGTTTAAAAAGGAAAAAGAATTGGAACATTAAGCATGCATCTAAACTCTGTCAAGGTTGTGCAATTTAGCATCTATCTTGTTTGGCCACTGACGAAGACTGGAAAACATGTATTTTCTCCACAAAGGTAAAATACATAGTATGGATTTTTGGTACTTTGAGGGACTTTTCATATTAATTCTAAAGGATTATGAGTAAGCTCATGAGATTAGCGCAGCTTTTGTTGTGTTTTCAGTGTGGCTGACATCAGAGGTCATTGCATACATACTGTGAATGATCCATGCATAATAATTATTTTCAGCCCTGTTCACCCAAATGCAAAAGGAATTTTAAAAAGTGTCATTAATGTTCAATTGTAAGCTGCTGAAACAGATTTTTCACTAATTTCCTCTCCACAAAGCCCATAATCTTTCCAATTCAAAAGCAATAATGAAAAGCCATAAAATTATTCTTCAAAGTAATAACATGCTCTTTCCACTCTTTTTAAGGTTGTAAAGAGCAGAATGAACCATTCTGATGCCCTGCAGTGAATTACTACACACACGCACACACACGCGCACACACACACACACACACACACAGGCACATGTACACATTCCACACACACTTCAGAGGACTACAGACTGTGAAATTATCAAATCAGAGGGTCTTATCAGTTCTCAGACATTAGTAATAACACATAGGCTACCTCAGGTGACACACACGCNNNCACTAAGTCCAAAATAATATGTTCGAGGAAGTGTGTGTGTGTGTGTGTGTGCGCGTGTGTGTGTGCATGTGCGTGTGTGTGTGTGTGTGTGTGTGTGTGTGTGTGTGTGTGTGTGTGTGTGTGTGTGTGAGAGTGAGTGCACCTATTAGAGTGAATTATTAGAAAAGGTGTCAGGATGTGAATATCACAGCCAGGTTGTTTATACTCCACTTTTCATTTTCCTGTGAAAATAAAGATTTATTGAATGTTAACGAGGAGCCGCGCTAACAACAGGCACCTTAACTTCTTCAAAACAATCTGCGATTCTCACCTTGAGTCACTTTGACCCTCTTGTTCTTTTCAAGCACAAGCTGCAAACACACCCTTTACACACACCTACAGTTTGCCCACACATACAAAACAAGGGAATGCACTGTAAAAAAAAAAAATAAAACTATTCAACACATACCCACACAGATTGCATTAAAGGTGAGCCAACAAGCCATTAACACTTTTACATGTACAGAGGGAATGCTAAACTAGTTGCTGTTCTGTAAATGCTGTTTCCCATCCTGCAGTAGTTGGTGACCTGTCATGCCAGATGGTTTGTTACTCTCAACCATCTGGGAAGTTGTCCTTGGAAGATGTTTGGAAAAGGGCAGGCGCTTTCAAAAAAATACTTGGCAGGTGATTGGAGGAACCATCTGTCTATCACCGTCTATCACATCAGATCAACAAACCATATGATGTTGTAGTAGAGGGCTCCCAGCTGAGTCAGTTGGTAAACAAGCTCTTGCCAAAGCCAGTCAGGAGAGGAATGAAAACATTTTTTCCATTATGCTGTTCTTTGCTCCTCTTTATGTGAAGAACTGCTCTCCTGTTCTGATACAATTGTTGCTATAGCAGCTTTGTCACAAACCTCTTTAGGAGCTGCAATTGTTACTTCACAATGACCAGTCACTTTTTGTGCTGGTTGCTACAACTAAACTACACAGTTTGTAGTTTCCAGAAGTTCCTCATCCATTACAGACACACCACATGGGTTTAACTTGTGCAAAACCACATGTGATCACATGAAAAAATGTGAAACTTGAAACTTGTGTTCTTTGCACATGTGAATAATGTGAAACATGTGAAAAGCATATGGGCAACATGTGGTTTTGGAACATTGTCATGTTGTAATGTGAGAAGTCTATGTTAATTTCCCTGTGAAACTTATTGGAATTCATGTGAAGTATGTAAATCTTACGTGAAACCCATGTGATTCACATGTTAAAGCTTGTGGTAACATGTTTTTCTTATGTGCTGCATGAGATGCCACATCTTTCTAATATGTGTACCATTACTGTCACATGTAGAAACATGTTACCCCATATTACAACATGAATTAATATTTCTTATATGTGATAACATGTGGGAACATATGAAAAACATAGGAAATCCATGTGGTATTTCTTTAAGGGAATGGACATTGTTTGGTCCAAACCACTGTGATTTGGCCTTATTGTCAGCTGTTTGTTCCTAAATATACATACATATTGACAAATATACAATACAACTAAATATAGACATAGGGAGAGTGCGGAAACATGCTTTGTATGGGGCATCACACCAAAGGAATAAAATGCAAAATTAAGAGATGTATGTGTTTAAAGACTGTTGCACACTGATCTAAGAGGCTGTGGGTCTCTATCAGGCAGTGGATATATTGCCAGCATGCACATAAAGGTCAATAATATGTGGTAAAATATACCTCTTCTTGGACTTGTTTACAAAACTAAAAAGGCTGAAATTTTAAATCGGTCAGTTTTCTGGAGGCCAAGCTGTAAGCCAGACAAGAATTTCTCAGAGAATCATCTCAAGAACGTGAGGAGATGATGTACCTTTGTGAATATTATTAATAATTTGTAAATGTATGCTTTTCTTTCAGGTGAAATACAGTCGTTTTGGCTTTGTGTGGGATGCAGCAGTGCTGGAGTACGTTGCTAATAATGATGAGGACTGCTCGTTCTATACTGTGAGCAACAATGCACCAGACCGTGGATATGGTATTGCCATGCAGCATGGCAGCCCTTACAGAGACATTTTCTCCCAGAGGTAAGATTCATGACATTCAATAGCAGTCAGCTGCATCCTCAACTGCACTTTATTTTACATTTAAAAGACATGCTTTAGATGCACATTGATGGACATGTTACCTTTGCTCTATTCATCTCATTCATATTGTCTTCTTTTTTGGGTTGAGTGATACTTTTGAGACAAGTTCAGAAAAAAATGTATAACTTTGGGAGATGTCCTGAAAGTTTTTACAGCCCCAAACTCATTTCATTCATTAAAAAATGTCCACTCCCATAAAATTTGCCCCCTTCCTGCTTGAAAATCTCCTGTGTAGGTCAGACAGTAAATAGCAGATTAAATTGTACATCCATCTTCCAGAGGAAATAGGCGAATGGCACTTTCACAACTTGTGTGCAGCTCAGTGGTTTAACTGCAGCACAAACAACTGGTTCACATTGAGGTTAAGCAAGTATGACAACGCCGCCTCACAAATAAGTTAACAGCCGACAATGTGGACATATCCAAACTGATCCCAGCTGTTTATCTTGTTGCTGGAACTCACAGAGGGGGTTTGTTTGTTCAAAGTACCCCATGGATCAGGAGAGGAATTGACCTCATCCATTCATTCATTCATTCACTTTTTATCTGGTCCCTTAGGACTATTTGGAGGCATGGTAACCACACAAAGGTCAATCACTTATCTCCTGTCAGCTACTGAGCTGCTGTCTTGTCCTGCTTTACATGCTGAGTGCCTTTGTTTGCCTGTTTGCATACATTTTTAATGCAATGCTGTGTTATGACGCACATCACCAGATGTGCAGGTTCGGTCATATGAGGTGAAGTGTTGCTGTGAAGGCTGCATTAGGATTGCTGGAATCCCAACAGAGGATCTTGTTGGCTTTATTAGTGAGCAAGCGTGAGCTCATTTCAAAAGGAGGGGAAAACAAAAATGCCTAATGCCTTCATTAAGCTGTCATAATTTGTACTGTGTAAAATAGTCTGTCAGAGTTGTGTGTGTGTGTGTGTGTGTGTGTGTGTGTGTGTGTGTGTGTGCGTGCGTGTTTGTGTGTGTGTGTGTGTGTGTGAGTGAGTGAGTGAGTGAATGCGTGTGGTAAGAGATGGAAGCACATTTTTTGTACACGGGCCAAAATGTGTGAGCTTTACAGAGTGTGTGATTGACTAGGCCTGTCTGTTTATAGCTCCATATCCGCTGGAGCGTTGCGCTTCAGAATATTGCCTATCATGGCTGTTATTAAAATAAACAAGAAATTAATTGACAGGCCATGTTTTCAATTCCTTTCTGTTATTTCAGGGGGGCAATGTCACACTCTCAGGATGAGGGTTTCAAACAGTTTACTCATAGTTGTCCCCATGGTTCAAACAAAAATAGACAAAAAAAAATTATTATTAGGAGAAAGAAATAATCACAGAGGTATAATTGTATTGTATTTTGTTGCTGTAATGTTTTAGGTTTTTCATCCTGACACTTTGTACTAGACAAAATAATGAAGCACAAAGGAAAAGTTTTACAGGAGTGATGTTTGCAGTTAGTGCAAAAAGAGGCATATTTTGCTCTGGCTTGATTATGTTTGGAGGCCTGGTCATAACAAGTGTGAAACTTGTTGATGATTTAATTGGATTTGTAATGACTGGTGCATATCCATTTTTTCAAAATAAAGCAAAGGTTTACTTGGTTAGGTAGTGATATTTGATTGTTCCTCACAATAACCAGACCAATTACCAATGCATCTGAGCAGAACATGATAACTTCAATATAACTGTTTAAACTGTGAGCTACATCTATACTAATCATTTCTGTCTAATCGTCACAGTTATTGAGGAACGCTAACACTCCACTAGACTTGTTCATCCAGACCTGCAGAAAAAGAAGATTGTTCTTACCTTGATAGTGGCAAAAAAGTTGGGGTTTTAAATTATTAAGCAGTCAGTCACAGTCAGTCACAATTTCTGTCCACAACAACGAGCCAAGAATGCTGTGACAGCACCTTTCTAAAAAACTGAGAGGAAATGTTGTGGAACAAGTGTGAAAGCCTGAGTGTTATTAAGTCTACCAAATGACACCGGCTGCAGAATCTACAGAAATGAGATGGGCAGGAATTTGTTCTCATCAGTGAGATGCTCTACAGACATTAAGAGTGAATTTCTAAAGCAGTAAAACCAAACCACTACACTAATGGGAGGAGTTCCATAAGCAGCTAACATCTGCTAAGCTTTCCTACACCACAGTGCAGGCTCATGTGTCTGTTTGAGCTGTCAGGCACTGAAGTCTCAGTTTAAAGTTACTGTAGCTACACAGTATATCCTGTCAGGCATTTATTTAGTCTTTCTACAGTAGGTATTTTATGTTTTGACATGAAATAGCTGAAAAAAAAACTGAATACAGCCTCTGGCTAGAAGAACACTTTATGTATCAAGATCTGTATAAGGCTTCTCTTTATCACACGTTTCCATTGAGATTCTTATTATTTTAGACTTTACTTACCATTGTTTTCCAAGCCCCATGAAGTACTTAGAAAGGCATCCCACAAGGATCAATATTGGTTTCCCATATATTACTCTCTACGTTCTTAATAATGATTTTCCAGCTTTCATTTATGCTGATGATGCCATATTGTATTTCATGGACTCCAATGTTCAACAAGCCTTCTCCATGCTTGTTTTAACCTTCAAAACAACAAAACATTAACACATCACGTGAACTAAAACTGTTGATGCCCTTGCTCCTACCAATTCCCTCAGTAGTCATCTGGCTGACTCGGTACAGCATTATATACTTAAAGGAATGTGTTTGGATGTCATGTTGTGCCACAGTAGTCATGTAAATTTTCATAGCTCATAAATTAGAAATTTCAGTGACACTCTTATGCTAAAAGCCCTTTAAAACTTGCAAAAATGAAATGAACTATTACATTACCTATTGTGAATTATGGATTATATGCACTTTACTGCTATTATTATTTCTGACACAATTTGAAGTTAGATAGACTCAAACCTCAAAGGAACTTTCAAGGTTTCCTTGCTGATATTTTTAAAGTATTTTTGACTGCAGTGATTTTTTTTCTGTCACCATAATTCTGTCTTCGGTCCATTCTGCAAAAGAGTTCTTAATCTCTCTGAAATGCCTTAAGATGATAATAACAAGCAAAAAAAGGAAAGAGACAATTCAGAACTGTAAAAAGAACACAAATATGTGGTATGATACATGAATAGAACAGTCACCGATAAATAGTCAGTGATTTTGGGGTGTAATTGGAAAGGGAGTCTGCAACTTTTGAAGAGTGTTTACTTTGTGTGTGTGTGTGTGTATGCATTCTGCATACCAGAGGAGTGTTTACTAACTGCAGGTCCCTGGAGGTAATATGAGAGATGAAAAAGAATTTATTAGTTTTGACACTTCGGAGAGAAAGAGAGAAGGGCAGTGTCTGTAGAAATAGACAAACTGCTACATCTTCATCATTTTCAGCCCCTTTGTTTGTTTGAAGAAGCCATTGCCAGAGTTACAAGCGCAGCACCACTGTCTGTGTTTCTGTGTGTGCGCGTGTGTGTGCGTGTGTGTGTGTGTGTAGGGAACTGGGTGTATTTGTCGGCACTGTCGAACAAATAATGTGCAACTGTGTGTGTGTGCACTTGCATGTGTGTGGGCGCTGCTGCTCTGTGATTGATGGAGACAGCCTGCAGATTTATCAGAGTCAGAAAACAGTAGCGTAAAGGGCTAGTCCACTAATTTAAACTGACAGCCACTGACAAGTTGTTTTGAAGTGCTGAAGGGGTGAGATTGTGGAAAAAAAGAATAAGCCCTCTCTCGCAGGCATATATTATTTTTGTCTGTGTGAATCTGCAGGCATTGATGTGAAATTTAAAATAGAAGATTTAATCCATAGCAGATGGACATCTTGAGGGAGCTGCAGTCGAAGAAGATAAGCTGTAGGCCAGACGTTTTATTGTGAATACTGAACACGACTACATTTTACATTTCGATTGCAAGATAGATGAGGATCCTCTTTGTTTGTGATAATGGTCAGGACTGCAGAATTTTAAGGGTAGGGGGTAGTGAATGCAACAGATCTAATGAAAGCAAATGTCAGTAAGAGTAAATGGTTCAGACAAAATGATGAATGATCATTAGTATAATATAATGGTGCAGTGATGCTTTCATAATAATTCAGCTTTTTTGTGTAGGCACACATAAGGAAAGCTAACAGTACCACATTTTAAACAGACATTTGAGTGTAGCACAATATTTGTTGGATACAGTTTAACAACAGACATGCATTAATGATGTTGCTTTATTAATTGGCTAAAGGCAAGTGGCGCCTAAGGCCTGGAAGTTAAGTGCTTCTCAAAAAATGCCAAAATAGCTGTATTTCTGTGGGGACCATGGCAGTGCAGGCCGTATGCTACGCTTGAGGGTCCAAAATGACATACACAAGAGTGACAAATCATTGCCGCAATCTCAGACACATAACACCTCAGAGACCATGGGTTAGATTGCTGTGGTGAGCCGACACCACAGGCTTCTTCCTGTAGAAATGACATTAGCCTGTTAGTTCATGGCTTGTTATTTCCTGACCTGGCTTGAATGAAAGTAACCACAGCAACAATATCGGCCATCAGCTTTTTTTGGCAAATGAGCCAGGACTCTGGACAGCTGTGAGGAACTGAAACATTTTGAGAGCTTGAGCGGTTTGTTTATTTCTTATCTTGGAAGCAGATACATGTTCTTGCACATAAAGAGGACGGTGTTTGAAAAAATTAGAGAATTAGAGAGATATAGCTCCAAGATGAAGAGACTAAATCAGAGAGAGCTTGATGCAGTTCATTATTGCTTTGTGGAGTATGCGTTAATGTGAGTAATTTAACAGTGTAAAAAGGAGCCATTTACTGCTGACCCCAGCTAATGGTGTCTCCCTTAGTGCCATTTGCCAAATACATAAAGGAGGAAGCGAGGGCAATGGGTGTGCATCTGTGTGTGAGTGATAACTATTAACTTTTTTTTCTCCTTCCATTCTTAAATATTTGGGGCAGACTAGCTCTCATCTCTCTCATTTAATCTTAAATCCAGCAATCCATGCACCTTTTGTTTCTTCTCCTCTTTCATGTATTTATTTCATATCCTTTCCAGATGATAAATTGAAGTCCAACCACAGTAAGTGATGTGTTACCAATATGAAATATGAAAGCCCTCTTTTAAAGTTGTTTAAAATGATATTCAAGTGCTCTGGGTACCAATAAATGCAAAGTTAACTTTATACAACTCATAAAAACTGTTTGTGCTTTTAAGATTGCGTTGTATTGTTTTTTTTATGTCAGCAGCGCTTATGACAATAAAATTGTCAGCAATAGTTTAAAAATTGTTGATGAACTGACTTGTGAAAGTTTGGTTTTTGGGAACCTTGAAGTTAAATTTAATGAACCATGCAGCTGAGCTTTCCTTTTGAAATGTATATGATGGAGATAAACAGAAATGCACCATTGAAGGACACACATAAAGGCTTTCAAAGCCTTTTCCAATTTAAATCTAGCCCCTGCAGATTTGTGTAAAAAGAGGTGGTGTTGTGGTATTACCTCTATCACTTCAAGCTTTTAATACACCTTTATCACTATTTTCAGACTTTCTAGTCACCAAAAGATTAATCCATTTATCATAGAAATAATAAGCACATTAATTTATGAAAATTACAGCCCTAAAGACAATCTGTGTTGGGTATGTTAGATGTTGGCTATAATTATTGTGTCATAAGTAACATAGTTCTTTCTGTTAACTAAGCAGAGCTGTGCCTTGGTTTACAGTTTGTTATAGTGTATCATATATGCCCAATTTTCGCACAGCAGCTTCGCTGTTTGGCAATGAGTAGCTTGGTAGCAAAATGTGGAGTTTGTTTAATATTTTTTGTAAATGTTTCTCCTGTGAATTTTGCCAGCCAAACAAAAGTTGCCTAGAGCAGTTTCAGTTTGCTTACACAGTAGTTTATTACATGAGACGAATAACTGTTAGAAAAAAACACTTCTCTCTCTCTGTCTCTCTCTCTCTCTTTCTCTATCAATTTCAATTTTAATTTCAAATGGCTTTATTGGCATGAGCAAAAACATGTTGCCTAAGAGTAGTGTTACATACAGTATTATAATTATATACTGTACAACCTCTCTCTCTCTCTCTCTCTTTCTCTTTCTCTGTATCTCTCTCTGGTTCTTTCTTATTGATTAATCTCAATTTAAATTGTAACTCCAAATCCAGATTTCCATTTTGACTCATTTTTCTGATTTTAGATTTAAAACAGCTGAGATTCATTTGTTTTGAGAGGGCTTTGCCTCATTTTTAAGGCTCTATTTAGTGGCATTAAACCATAAGTTACATGCTTCTCAAAATACGGCTTGATCAGAAGCCAAAAGCTTCGGAAAGCTTTTCACCATCTCTCCCTCTTCATCATACATACACACACGTTCATACAGTGAGCTCAAGTTAAGCTAGAAGCTTTACTTTTCTCTGAAGCCTTTGGTTTCCAATCCATGGAATTCACCAACCATGGGAGAAATAATGTGTTTTTTCCAATGATGGTGAGCAAAGAAAGGCAGATTGAATGTGTGTGTATGTGCGTATGCATTGTCGTGTGTGTTAGTGTTTCTACAATAGTGACATTATTCCAGATGACAAAAAATTGACTTAATGTCAAGTGTCAATCTGCTTTTGCTCTCATGCTCTTTCCGTCTTTGTCTGAGTTGCACACTCAAAAGCTGTCACTCTTCTAGCAATCACTCACAGAAAAACACATCCCACACACTTACTGCGTTCATTTAATTTTTATTAATCACAGTTAATGATGTGGATGTAGCTCTCTCTTTCTCTGTTTCTCTTTCGTTATGTCTCCCTCACTCTTGTTATATTATTGATGGTTAATGACTGTTTGACTTCTGAGTGTCGTTTATCATAGTTCAGCTCGATAATCTGCTTCATGTCACCAACACACTGGGACTTAATGATGCTTAATTGAAAACTTTGTTGACAAAGTGGACAACATTAAACCCAGAGAGTGCTAATTGGAATAATTAAGCTACACAAACTTTACTTGGGGAACCAAAGACTCCTGGGTAAATGACCTCCCTTACCCTATTCCTTGAGCCTCAATATATTGACTTAGTGTTAATTGAAAGGTCAAGATGGTGGCTCAGTGATTAGCACTAAATTCCTCACACTGTTATGGTCTTTTGGTGAAACTCTGGCCCAGCTTGTTTCTCCATGCTCTTTGCGTTTCCAGGCCGTTCAAGGGGTGTTTGTCGGGTTAGTATTACTCCTCTATGTAACACCTAATGCGTCCTTTGAAAAACTCCATTTTGCCACCTTTTGAGACATTTTGTATATCAGATATAAATATTAATCATATATTAAATTTGTTTTAATTAATTAATTCATCATCTCAAATTCTTTTTTTCCTTTTTTTTCCTACTCCAGTCTAGATCATTAAAAAAAACCCAAAAGATTAATCATCATTTTCAGGATTTTAACCACTTAAATGTGAGCTTGTTTCCGAAATAGCAGTTTTTTTTATCAAAAAACACAATAAATGGGGCGCCCGGCGGCTCAGTCGGTAGAGCAGGCGCCTCATATACAGAGGCTATGTCCTTGCCTCAGCAGACCCGGGTCTAATTCTACCTGTGGCCCTTTGCTGCATGGGGGGGGGGGGGGGGGGGGGGGGGGGGGGGGGGGGGGGGGGGGGGGGGGGGGGGGGGGGGGGGGGGGGGGG
>JAQLOL010000022.1:2096499-2106582 GCA_029783665.1 Naso thynnoides | reverse complement strand
GGTGGCCCTTTGCTGCATGCCCCCCCCCCCCGTTTCCTGTCTACTCATTAGTTGTCCTGTCCAAGAAATAAAGGCACAAAAAGTCCCCAAAAAATCTAAAAAAAAAACAAACAGGTATCACAGTCTGGTATAATGGTTAGCAAAAATATTCATTTTGGTGCATTTTTATTTTTTGTTTGTATTGTCAGATTTTAGATGCACTTTGGCTACCCTAATGCACATTTTTGTGTATAGCATATTAATTTGATTATTACATAAATTTATTGTTCCAGTTTTTATATGCAAGGGTATGGAAAGGGAATATTTTTTACACCAAGAATTAAAGGGTTAATATTGGAGTTGACAGTGAAATTCCAAAATTCACCAAAAAATACAAACCTTTCCAAAAAAGTATGCCATATGCATTATTACAGTCTAATTTTTTAAAAATCTCGGATTGTGTTCCATGTGCTGTTGTCTTTTAAGCTTTTTTACTGCTTTTATGTTGTCTGTCAAGTGTTATTTTTGCCTGCGAAATAATTGCCCTCCAATGGTAGTGATGATGGTAAGAATGGAGTTTGTACAGTATTTTGATAGTTTGCACCTGTAATACAGTAGACTGGGGCAAAAAATCCTTCAATCTGCACACAGTTTTAGAAATTCAGCAGATTTCATCAATATCTGACCAGGATTTGCACACTGAGTCTGCAAAATAGAGTTCAGCAAGTTATCACTGGCTAAAATGGGGCAGTCAAAATAACCAGTCTTCCACTATGAAGGTCACTGGAGACACTTCTGTGTTACACTCTTTTTACATTTGTTACCAAAATGAAAATCCCTCGAAAGCAAACTCAAGTATGCACCACCAGTGCTGGAATAATATTTCTTCTGTCTGAGACAAATCCAGCAGTCTGCGGTTAAATAAACAAACACTCAAGACGTAGCATTATTGATGTGTAACCGTGGGTCAGCGTGCTGCAGCCTCAGCTTCTCTCAGTTTTACTGAAACGCAGGGAGAGAGTTAATCAGGAGCAGGTGCTCTCCAGTGACTGGGTCAATGCTGCTGAGTCTCTCAGCTCTCCTCACTGCCCTGCTTGCAAAAGTGGTAAACCGATTTGGACAAATGAACTAAGTGACTGCAGCACAGGTCAGTTTGTAGCTGATTGTGTGCCTCTTTGTGAGATAATTTTGACAGCTTTGGCTTGTTTCTTGAGGCAGGTCATAGCAAAAAACAACATGATGTAATGATGGTATGGTAATGCTTTATTGATTCCCCCTCATCTCTACAGACAGGTCAGAAATCAGGCTGAGCAGTCCTTCAGCTTGTGATGATTCAGCATCTAAGGATACTCCAGTGGATCGTTGGCTGACATGGGTGCTTAAGTTCATCTCTCAGGTTGAAGGCTGGCCTCCCTGATTACTATGTCACTCCCACTTACCCAGAGTAATTGAAATACCTGCCGCAGGAAAGTCCGTCTCACTGTATTTGTTTCAGTGCACATGTTTTCGTCACAAATTGCATGTTTTTTCAAAGACATGCTTGTGCGCTGAGAACAACATTTTGAACTATACTGACCCTGCATTTTGCAAAACTACTGTTTTGACTTTATAGATTGAACAATATTCTCCATCATGTTTTCCAGTGAGGCTAACACCAGCGAGGCAGCCAGAGACTGCTGATGTTGCCAGCTTTTTTCAAAACTTGTAACTGAGCTGTCAGCCCAGTGTTCTTGTCATTTGAGCAGCTGACAGTGAGCAGTCGCCTCAGAACTACAAACTCATTTTAGCATAACACCTCTACTCATCCCCCCTCTGCTCATTTCATTCATCTCCCTCCTCTCATCCTTTGTCTTTAATCCTCCTCTATCCTGTCTCCCCTACTTTCTCACCTGCACTGTCCTTTCCCACATTGTATTATTTTGTTGTCAGCCATCCATCCAGATTGAACACGCTGCCGATTTCTTTGCTCCCAGCATATTTTCTCATTCAATTTTCAATCTTCTCATATTCTTTGGTTCACCCACATCTCTTCTTCCTCTGCCTTCCACTGCTCTCTCTCCACCTCTCACCTCATTGTAGCTTCCACTTTTCACTGTCTCCAACTTAAAAATGTGTGCACTGCGGAGGTGACAGCAGAGGAATATTCATATAAAAGAGCAAGACTGTTATAGTTACTGCAGACATACTCCTCCATTCCTCAGATGGCAGTGTGCTCCATGACAACACTTGATGTCTTTACACCTCTTAGAGATGCAATAACTAAGAGCTCTATCTAGCCAGTTCTGCATCTCACCTAACTTCTTCCACTTTATTTTTGATCATCCTGCATCACATTGCTTTTTAACTGGCTTTAGCTGCAGAAACAAACTGCAGCATGGGACATAACCTGTGTTTACAGGGGCCTTAAAGATGGACTAGGGAAAGGCTGCAGAATCAACACAATATATGGAGTTACAGTGCATTTAAAGGGGCAATAAGGGCAACTTTTACTGCTCCATAGCAGAAATTAACCATGATATATCTGAAGGGGGTTGACAGCTGAATTGATCAAAATTAGGGACTCAGCAATCAGTTTGCCAGGTGCTGAGATAACAGACCTTCAAAATGCAGTTTGTAAGCTGTAGTCTCTGTCTGGAGCAACCCTACCATCCATTTAGAGCTAGAAAGACACTCCCCACATTCCAGCAGTGGTCCAACAACACAGTGGGAAATCTCTTAACAGTCCATTTTCACTCCAGCAGGGATATCGTTTACAACATTAGGGGCTGCTCATTAAAACTGTTACAAACAGGAGCTTCCGTAGTCAAACAAACTGCTAAAAGCCCTCTCTTTATGCCATAAGGGAACATATTCCCACGTTTTACATATTTAAACATAAGGCATCTTTTAGTTTGGAACAGACTGAAAGTCATCCAAAACTTTGATAAGTAAGGCCGATAGAAATTGCTTGATGATTTCCTTATTTGACCACGAAAGGCTTCATTCTGTTTGAAACATGATCCCCTTTGACAACTTAGATGCCAGAAATTTAGAAATATGGCTGGCATGTAAGAAATGTGAATTTGTTTGTTTGCACATCTATACTTGTGAGGACCCACACTGACATAATACACTCTCTAACCCTGAACCACCAGCCACAAGCCAAGACTCAGGCTTGATCATAATCTTAACCTTAACTACATTCTGTTATCTATTTTTTTAAAAAGGCAAGTCTTTACTCATAAAGAGCACTTCCTGTTCACGTCCACACCTCCCTCTGACTTTCTGCTGTGTGTTATGTGTGACTAGGCCCACATTTTTCATGTAATTCTCAGTGAGTCACTTCCTCCCTAGTCACGCATAGGCAGCCTTATCTCCACAGCACTGTGTCAGCGCTGGAGAAAGGTCTGGCTGCATTGATTATCTTTCATCTATAGGGGAAAAATGCTCTGGCTTTCTTGTATTTCTTCACACAAATCACAGTCATTTTGGGCAGAGCTAAGCCAAGGATGCAGTGATGGTGCTCATGCATAATAGTAACACACAGATGAATGCCAGATGAAATAGTCACACAGTGGCAGACTTATACCCGGAGTCTACATCTAGAGAGTCAGACTACTTTGTCCCTCGCTTTCTCTCCTCCCTGTGTGAGATCTCAATATGATTTTTTTTACCTTGAATGTGTCTTGTCACCTGACGGAATTCACAGCATTTTTCACATTTTTCTTCTTTTCACCACATCTTCCTCTCCTCAAGGCTCCTGTCTCTCTCGCCCTTATCCAAATCATGGTGTGGTCCATTTTTTCGGCTTCAGTCAACTAATAACGAGTGATCATCCCACCATCAAGGCTGCTGCCTAGAGTTGCCATGGCAACATCTAGTCCACACAGTAACAGCCACTGCGGAGAGAGCAGGGAGGCAGAGACACAGCGCACACCCGCATGCACGCATGCACGCACGCACGCACGCACGCACACACGCACACACACACACACACACAGAGGCACACAACAGTTGCCCTGCACCACACAGGCAACCCTTGCTCATTTGCTTTAACAGCCAGTGGGAGTGTTAAAGTCATTATAGATCTCCCCAGTCAAAGTCAACGATCTGAAAGCAAGGTGATAACTCATTGCACACACACTCAGTGTTAATGCGTCTCACAACACATCAGCTGTTTCACAGACATGCCCACAGATGCAGGAACATGGACGCTTACTCTATACCTATACATTCTTACCATATGTTAAGTAGGAAAGCACACATGTAGTTATGCTGTATGTATAAACCTCTGCACACAGGACAGCTGTTACACAAAGAAAGCCCATAAGAGCAGGATAGACTCACATATAACACTCGTTTTGCAATAACATTCATCCATCACACACACTTCAATTCCCTCATGCATGCAGCTGACACTGACATTGAAACCCTCGCATACGTGCATACACTGCACATTTCACTTGACAGTGATGCAGTTAATTAGATGTTAACATCGAGTTGACATTAGCAACCCATGTATTATATGTGGCAGGACACAACACAAAGAACTGTACAGTGTGTCCACAGACTTTAATGATATATGTAGATGCTATTTTTAGTGCCAAAAATGATCTATTTCCCGACAGCTCAGACAGCAGTGTGCTGACTGATGATGCCTTGAGCGAAAAACACTAACAGCCCCTGAAGGAAGAAAAACTAAGAGACACATCTAAGTGTAAACTCCCTCCGTTCAATATTCTACATATTCAGACTGAAATTACAGCAAAAAATTTTGGAAAAACTGCAGGGAGAAGCAGATTGCTGTAAGGACATAAATTAGTTGTCATATTTTCCTCCTGTGCTTTCCCGTGATTTTTTTGTCATGTTTTGGATCTTTCATGAGGACATAAAAACCGTGGCACACGCAAATACACATACACACTTTAAATAGCATCTCCTAGCTCTCATTATGTCAGTTTGTCATTGTTTTCATTGCAGAGTTGTAATGTACTTTGAGTGTGTAAATAGGTCTTTTCATTTCTCTCTGTGTTGCTGGATGTGTGAACGTATGTGTACGCAGGCAAATTTTGGATGCCTCTGTGTGTTTTAGGGAGGCTGTGTTTCTTTTAGTGAGACTCCCGGAGACAAATCAGAGATGTAGACACATGGTGTACTGCAGAAACCTTTGACTCAACCGGTGCTTTTGTCAAGCAGCTCACAGTGGCCTTTCATCCTGTCATTGCCCGTCACCAATCTCACAGAGATAGACGAGGAACAGTGACATCCACTTTTGTGTGTTTAAAAATGATCTGCCATGAGTTAACACAGATACCTGTTGGATTTCTTGGTGATTTTACTGGTTTGGAGTCATACTAAACACAATAATATAATCTTTAATTGACTCATCTCTAGACTAATACATTTAAGCATTGGAACTAGATTACTCAGACAAACCCATATTTATTTATATGAGTTAGTGTGTCTGGATTGCTGTCGTTTAAAGCTCCCTGTGGTGTCGCATTTCAACATCTTCCTCTTCACTTTTGATTGCACCATCTGTCCAAACTCAGGCATGGCCTCGTATTTTGATGTGAGAGAAAAACATGGCAGCCAGCATTGCATAATATTCCCTGCATGTCTGGCATTATCCTCTTTCAAGTTTTCTACTATTACAGAGTCAAATCTGTGTATTTTGTATCTCAGTGTAGGCAGGATAAAGGCGGCTTAACCTCAGTGTGATAAATGTAAGGTAAATGTAGGTACTGAGTGTGTGCGTGTGTGTCTTCTTGAGAGCGCATGTCATTGTAAGGGTTTGATTCAATGGCCTATCTGGGAAGCAGCTTTTGCATTACTCTGATAGGCCAATTAGTGCAGAATGATAGATGATGAGCTCCTTGGGCGGACAGGGTCGTGATAGAGAGAAAGAGACAGGGACAGGGAGAAAGAGAGAGCACTCTGTCCTGCATCTCAAATCTGTTCTGTTCTGTTCTTACATGCAGCTTAGTCACATCCTAATGATTCCTCAGATGAAAGTCTCTTTTTGAAATGTTTGTTATTGCATTTTGATCTGCTCGATCTTTGATCAAGATGCGGAGGAAGCCTCTTAGTTCTTCTTTGTTGCTTTGTTTGGTATCCTTTTGATTGTCTAGAATATAACAGGGAAATGTTGGTATTTAGTGGCTCATTGATCTTTAAATTAAAGCGAATATGCAGCAGGATCATATTTAAAAATCATACAGGTTCTACCACAGGGTGTCTGACAGTCATATTAATGTGGTATTGCCATTTCACTCTGCAAAGAAAGGAAAATAAATGCCCTTTTCTTTATTTAATTTTGTCTTAAAGGTCAAAAGTAAACATCTCCTGTAGAATTTTGTCACAAGACATATTTTTTTCTATAGTAATTGTGTTCAGAGGTGTTAAAAAGAGATGAAACAAAGAAAATGCCATCGCTGACTACCACTCCTTAAGTGCCACATAAGGAGACATGCGACATGACATTTTTATGACACATGAGAGCAGTCAACTCATTAGCGAAGATAACAGACGGCATTGCCACACATAAAGCGTGCATCTTCCTCTGACAGACATGGAAAGACATAAACTCTGCAAGAAATCGACAGAAGTTGGCTGAATTCCAAGCAAGAAATCATGAAATACTTTGACAAAACATTGCCTGGCCTCTTTGATAAGTGGGATCGCTCTTACTCCATCTCATTAGCCTGCGTGTAATCCGTCTTCCTCTGATGCCGTCTGCCAGAGTGCAGCCTTGTTTGTGTGTGTGTTTGCGGGTGTGAAGCATCTGTTGTCAAAGTGGCAGATAAAAAGGTCAGTACTGTATGAAAGACGTGTCATTTCTCTGCCAAAAGCCTTTTTTAATGTTCATAAACACTGATTTTTCTGTGATGCTCTCCTCAGGAAAAAAAATATAATAAACTTTGATTACATGCAGGTGTTGTTCAAAAACCTGACCTTTGTCATGTTAAGATGCATAACAACAGCGTTACCGACATGCAACAGTTAAGTGTTTTTCTGTGCTTTTGTCCTGTCTCACACAGCACAACATTCAATCCAAAAGTAACTTACAAACATGCTTGAAAGAAAATGGAGCAGGGCCCACTGCACGACTGAATAAGTATAGATGCAGGATTGATGTGAGAAGAGGGATTTCTGCACTGACTACCTCTTCTTTATGCTAGTGGAGAAATAACCGGGACGTACAACTAGGCCAGTGCTGCCACCGTACTACCATTGCCAAACACTATTGCAGATCTGTTTGATTTCATTTGTTTTCAGTCAATATTGCATATCAGCTACACAAAGTCTTATCTAATCTTGGCGCTAATCTGCTCTGATCTGAGCCAAACAATCCCACAATCAAGCCGGCAGTTGGTGGACATGATCTCTTATTAGAATGACTGTTGGTGGATTTGCTGTTCAAATTAGTTTTTCTTTGTCTTATTATTTGTTTCTCTTCTCTTCTCTTCTCTAACCATGTGGTTACCCTGTCCCACTAGCTCAGTAAAACCTGATAAAGTGATAAGAGAATGTCCCTAAATGAGTGTGCCATGGTTAAAGGGTGAGGTGATAAGTCTGTTGGGCTGATTTACATTGAAATGGGCCATGTTTTTTCCAGCTATTTGGGGATGAAATTATTTTTTAAAACTGTCTGCAGGGCGCATTTGCATTTCTTGATTGATTTCTTTTTGTTTTGTGTATTTCGTATGTGGGAAGAATGAAGATGAGCACTGTCATTCATGTCAGCATGTTGTCATTGAAATTGCAGAAGGTTTTTGCCCCAAGGCAGTTCTGCAGATAATTGCAAACATCTGTCTCTATGTGTACAAATGCATGTGTTGGTTGGTTGCTTGGCCATGCATGCAATCCAGTTTGTGACTTTGTTCGTTTCTGATTGTGCATCTACTCTGTTGGTGTCAATCAGCCTTGGCGCTTAGTTTGTCTATGGGGGATTATTTGCATCTATTTGTCTTCTATGTTAGTATGTTGATGCCTGTGAGGGAGGTATATGTATAAACATGCACACCCACACATTCTCAGATTGCCTTTTTCCTCTTTGTCTCTCACTTTCCCTCTGCCCCTCTCTCCTCCATGCCAGATCGACTGTTAAATATCCAGCTGAATGCTAACAGAGCCTCTGTACGCCTGTCTGTCTACGTGTGTGCAGCTTTCCTCCAAACCAAAACGAACGACCCAGTTAAATAATAAGCTGAAGGCTAACAGAGGGACCCCATCAACCTCTGAGCTATATCCTCTCTGAAGCCATCAATCCTGGGACTAAAGCTAGGCTGCATAATGACATTGTGGCGGTGTACTCTCACTGTGCTGCAAAACATATTAATGTTAGCCATAATGAGTTTGACAGCCCAATATGGTTGTCAGGGTTCAGGGAAGATTTTAACTGGCAAATACTGCCCTCAAATGGATAAGAGGGGTTATAGCAGCTGCAGTAAATGCTGCAGTGTTGTCAGGTTTTGTGTAATTGTGCAAAAATCTTTCACTCCCAGTGACTGATTTAAAGCAGTTTGGTTCTGTAATAATTAAAATTGCACTCAGCAGCAGTTATCAACCAGTAGCTATGCTCGTTTTGAACACTGTAATCTTGCTTTTCTGAATGTGGCTACCTTGTTGCTCATTCATACATCTTCACATTCATTCATGCATGTCTGCCTTTTCATGTATGCCGACTTCTGTGTGTGCTGACCTCTTCCAACTGCTAGAAACCTGCAGTTAGAATAAAATAAGCAATTCCAAATCGTCTCATTTTACAGCACAGATAAAACATTTAAACTGACTTGGATATGATATGTAGGCCAACATGGCTCTGTGCTTACATGAACATGTCTCCTGACTGTTTTCTAGAATCTTGGAGCTCCAGCAGAATGGGGACATGGATATACTGAAACTCAAGTGGTGGCCCAAGGACAGCCCCTGTGACCTCTACAGCTCAGTCCAGACACGACAGCGTGGCAACGCCCTGGACATCCACAGCTTCGCTGGCGTTTTCTGTGTCCTAGCAGCTGGTGTGGTCCTGTCCTGCCTCATTGCCATGGTGGAGAGCTGGTGGTCACGGAGGAAGGGATCTAGGGTCCCCTCCAAGGAGGTAGGGGATGGATGAGTTACTCTGTACCGTGGTACACAGAATAGTATAGGGCCTACAATAGATCCCAGTTCTTGTAATAAAAGAAAGGAGAGCAGGATCAGAATGCATAGTGAGAGTGGACAGATGAAGATTCGATGGATGTGGATGCAACAGATTCAAAGTCTAGACTTTGTGGTTGGGGGGGTGCAAAGATGAAAACATTTCTCAGAAAAAATATGATGGAGCTGTAAAAAAAAAACCAGTGAAATTAAAAAAAAAACCCTCCATATTTACAAAGTCACTTCCAAAGAACTAAATTTGCAACCAAGCAACATCAACAATCCTGATAGCACAGACGCAACTGCATTTGTAGCTGAGGTTTTGCACAGTCTGTCAAAAAGAATCCCAGAGGTGCTAGAGCATATTAGATCACGAGTGATATAACTGTCATTGATCTTTTGCATAGTCATGTGTATATACATCTCTGGGTGTGTGGGAAGGGAAAGAAAAGTCAAACAGGACTCGCTGCAAAGCATCCTGTCATTTTATTTTTGTTGTCTAAGTAAAGTAACCAAATTACATTATACACTCAAACTGGGAGAATTTAGGTACTATGAAAAAGTTAATGTTGTCCTCACAAGTAAATTCTTATTTTTGCATTGCACCCCTAAAATCCCAACAAAGCCCAATCACAGCCTAGATCCTCAATATAGGAAATTCAGTAGCATTGTTCAACATTTACTCTTTGGAAAACAAGAAAGTATTTCCTCTGTTTGTCCTCTAATGTATTCCCTAGTTTGCCTTTGCTGGAGTCAAACATAATCTCACCTCTTTTTCAAAGTTTTATTAATTCTATTTCAATGTGTTGATTCATTTAAAATTAGATGAATGAAATGAAATGAATGAAATGTCAGTGTCAACAGGGCAATCAACCACTTATTTCTCTAAAAATGTATGTTTTGAAGAAAAGATTACACAGGCAATGTTAAAAGCAGAATACAAAAACAGCCTGAGGGTCTGTTGTAATGCTGCAGTGCGCCCTG
>JAQLOL010000022.1:2073936-2084056 GCA_029783665.1 Naso thynnoides | reverse complement strand
AGAGTATATCATTACCAGCTTTAGTGTTGAGTTTAGCGGTCACATCACTGCATTTGTTTTTCCCTTGTTCTGCCCATGGTCAACATAAACTCATAAACACAAAATCTGCTTTCCTCATGAGTTGGTTTTATTATTTGCTGGCTAAATAACAAAAAGTGGCAAGTCGATTTAAAAGAAAGCATGCACAAACTTGCTCTTGCGCTATCTGTTAACATTTTTAATTTCGTACATGGAACTACAGGATTTACTTGATAATTTTCAAAAATTTATGATGTACAGTATTTAATATAGGCCTATTTTGTTGTATGTGTTGCATATTATTCAAAAACTGAACAAACTCGGGCCTCTGTTACAAGTGGCGAAGCTTTCTGTGTATAATTTGTCTAATAAACAGGTTTTCTACAGTGGGATGGTATTTGTTGTTTGTGCTAGTCTAGATAACCAAAAAAACGTTGGTTCATTTCAGAAGTATAATGTAAATCCTCTTGTTTATCAATGTTATTGAATGACTGTTTTCAATTCTCTGTAGTTAAGGGTCCCAACCCTCAAAACACAGCAAGAACTCCTCAGCTCCTTCATGCTAAATTTCCCCTGTCTGTTCTCTTGTTCCTGCACACCTTTAAATCCCCTTAAAAAAAAAAACCCACTAATGATCAGCCTTACTTAAAAGTAAAACTTCACTCCAAAGCCTCTTACAGATAACAAGTGGAGATGTTTTTGTGAACAGTGGCAAAACAACTGGGGTAAAAAAAAAAAAATCCTTTTCTAAACAAAATGAAGGTTCTTCCTCTTTATGATGCTGTGTTTTCAGCTTGTCTTCTTTTTCAGTACTAATTCTGCACGTCACATCTAACTGGTAAGTTGACTCATATACAGCTAAGTAGTGGCACTTTGAAGAGTGTCTATGGATTCTCAACCACACTCTGTCTTCTATCAATTTTTAATCATCATATCAATTTAAGGCAACAAAAGACAACTGATTTGTTTATGTGGAGAATGGTCATTCCATAAAAGAAAGCATTTTTTGTCCAGAAACATTCATTGTTAATGTTCAAACCTGAATCATCAATGATTTCCTTTGCCTTTGGGGTGTATGCTGACTTGCATGTCACAGTGTAATTTTGACTTTTTATTTATTAGAGCCAGATGATCAAGAACAAATGCATAATGTAGGGAGGGTATCATTCAGTCATGGATGAAAAAGGATGTGATCCCTTGCTGTACTTGTAGCTGCAAATTAATTAAAAAAACAGATTTAAGGAGGTAACACTGAGTGAAAGAAAAGTAAGAAACATATTTGCCAGTCATAACATTTTTAAATGAGCTTGGGGAACAGAAATTATTGAATGTGTGCAACAGATTTTAAATTCAAGCATGAGCTAAGCTTTTGTGTTCTTTACTTCAAATAGGCCATCACTTCAAAGGCACATACTGCTGTTAACAGCTGGATAGACACACTGCTGAGAACGACTGCTCTCAAGTTCAATGGAGCACTACATTGTAATTCTCCATTTTAACCAGAGAGTGGCACTGTTCAGCTCCCTCAGTTGTCAGAGATCCCACTCTTTGTCTTTCAGGCTTAACTCAGTTGTGTTTTGTAACTAAATAAACTGGAGAGTTTTGCCACCATTATTAAAAATGAACAGAAGATGTTAAATAATCGGATGATGTTGGTGCTTTGAGTTGCAATGAAAGTAAATAAGCAACAAACCAAAGTCAGAGAAGTGATTAAAGTCAGCATGTTAATCCTTGTCGTGACCTGTAATTTTCCTCTATAGTTAGATTCATTCTTCTTTCCTTTTTATTTGAAAGTTTTGCTGCATTCACAACGTTTAAGGGAAAAGTGACATTCCTTAAAATAAGCTGTTTTGGGCCACTGTTTTGTAGAAGGCTAGAGATAATACCCAAAGCTTTTTCTTTTTTCTTAGTGTAGCAATACAGCATTTTATGTAGAAGTCCCATTTTTTTATGTTAAGTAGAGGTAGGCTGCAGAAATATTGAGAGCAACACGATATTAAAGTCTTTATCTTACATATTGGATTAGTACTGATCAACATTTAAAGCATCCACATGTCATGTTTTGTAGATGGTTGGAGTGATTTCGATTTTATACTTTTAATTATACTTTTGATCATTTTAGATGTAAAATTCAATGTAAGTTCTAACTAAAAACACTACAGTGGAGTAAAAAGACCATTATAGGTATGGACTAATATCTCTCTTACTAACATTTCTAGAGTTAGCCCCCTTTTCCAGCACTGTCTGAATAGCCTCAATTTCGAAATGAATTTCTCAAAAACAATATCGTGAGTTTAAGTGACTTTAGGAAAGTCTACAGTCAAGGTTTGAATTCCCAGTTTAGCTCCCCTCACTCCAGTCTCGTGCCCGTCGCGCCCTGGTCTCCCAGGAGATGGGAATGAGAAGCGGCAGCACGCAGACTCCTCTCGCGCATAGGAATGGTAGCCTCCCCCCTCTCCCTCGAGGTGCCCCTCAGGCGTGACCAATGGAACATAGAGTCTCCATTGTGGCTGCGACACTTTAATAATCGCCAGCTACAATATCCAACCTGTCGGTAGCTTCAGGAGCCCGGCCTGGCCCGTTGGACGGGGGGCTTGTAGGTGGGAAGAGGGGGCGAGAGCTCGGCGCCAGACCTCTAGCCCGCAACGTCCCCGTCATGAATACATGAATAAAAAATAGAAAAGATTGATGTCGGGTTATCTCTAAAATTATGAGTTTTCTTGCCACGAATTCTACTTCTCCCATTAATCCCGCAGTTGTAGGAGGCTCCGCTTTTCAGGACATGCACCACAAGCAACATTTTTGCAATTTTTTTTAAAAAAAGGTTATGTTTTATTGCCAAAGTTGTGAATTGGGGGCTAGTTGATATAGAGCCTGTAGTGCTTGAGATGTAGACTATTTTTCCTTCAGCCGGAAATGTGCGATAAGCTTCGGCTACTTAATGTTTCCGATCAAACTTAGTCTGCAGAAAGGCTAGCAGGTAACGGCAGGCTAACCTTGTCGACACTGGTTAGGCTTTTGTGTCTCATACATTGTGATACAGTAGACTATTGTAGCATAGCTGAGGCTGTCCTTCTCATCCTAAGTTAATCATGGCAATTAGGTCAAATAGCCCATTTCCACCCAGTAATTAGCCTGTTGTTCATTTGCCAGGTTGGGCCTAAACTTCGCAGCTCACTTACCCCGGTCGCTTTGATCAGCTGACTGCAGGTGGTTCCCTAAATAGACAGAATTTGTAGGCCTAAATTTGCTCTCCATGCTGATGTCAGATTGAGCGCAGCTGTTATCTGATGATAAACTGAAAAAAAAAAATTGCGACATTAGTGCATATTGCAAATAAAATTAGCCTGGCTGTTGTATCAATAGCCTACATATTGTGTTTTGTCTCTCTATGTGTTTTCTTATGCATGCTTCCATTCGTAACCGCGCGCCACATACAGCTTCTGTCAGCGAGGAAACCGTGTTAAGCGCGAGACCCCTGCTCATGTTTCCGTTCCCTGTGAAGCCCTTTTTACCGACAGGGCGTTCCGAGAGCTGGATCAAAAGGGTTTAGACTGGCTACAAAAGAAAAATGGAAACTGGAGATGATCTTGGAATGAATGAATTGACAATGAGCGCGCGAGCCGTAGGAACCGGCCTTTTTTTTTCCCTCTATCTTTTTTTTTTTAAGTTCTGACGTTTTGTCAAGTTTTACTCTGGCCAAAGTTTTTTTTTTCCTCCATCAAACTTTCCTCCTTCTTTCTTAACTCCGTTCATTTCTTCTTTCATGCATTCTGTCACTCCTCTGAGAGGAAATGCAAGATTATTTTTTCTATAAAAAAGCTTTGAAATGAAGCTTCATACTTTGAGTTGACTTGGAGAAAATATTTTCCTTTTATATTTTCTATTCGTGGTCTTATCCGATCGTAGGTGTGTGAGATGCAGATAGTCTGTGTTGACTTGAACCAGCCTATTAGTGTCCAGTGGAAAGCGTTGAAATCACGCTGCACCGTTGATAAATACAAACCTAAATGCAGCGTAGGCTCAGAGCACAGGAAACAGTTTGGACAGTTGAGGCAAATGAACCCTTTTCGACCATTTTGCTCCCTCCTCCTCCTGCCATGAGATGTAAGACGGACACATAGAAGACAGGTGCGAAGTCTGTCATAGCCGCGCACGTCTCGCGCTGTCCACACTCCTTACCGTCACCGCCCCATGCACGTGCGTCCTGTGGGAGGTTCCCCTTACCTCCCTTGCGTTAAACACTTCTTAAATTGTACGGTTATCATAAACAGTTCAGCTTCCGGGGGGTGGGGGGTGGGGGGGGTGCAATAATCACCTCTCTCGGGCTTTAACGAGACTTCTCATTGGACGTCAACACGCGACCAGCGCAAGGAGGGGGCTCCCAGACGCGTGCCGCTTTTTAAACCGACGCCGCGCCTTGAGATACCAGAGAAGAAGTCCTGCACGCGACAGTCGTATTCACACAGTGCGACAGCATAGCAGTGCGTGCGTCCGAGAACCTCCTCCAGATATTGTCAGTCGTTTTGAACTTTCCTACCTTTTGGGGTGTTTTTGGAAACATGGATGTCCCAAGTGTGGATGACTGGAGTAAAAACTCGCAGCAGCAGAGCCCGAGAGTGTTGGAGAGGGGAGGGGAGCAGCAGTTCGTGGAGTCCCGCTACGAACCTGTACTGACGCTCGTGGACAGCGGCAGTGACCCACGCGCCTGGCTGGCTCTGCTGCAGCCTTCTGGCACCTGCGCGGCACACGCCACCTCACCCGAATACCTGCAGCACTCGCCCTGCCCGAGCACCGGCTCCTACCACGGTGAGAAAAAGACGCTTACAAATTCTAGTATTTCAAAGAAATCCAAAAATAACATGCAACAGGCAGATGACCTGCGGTTTGACGTCCTTTTGCATGACCTGTGGGTCTGAGATGGGCAGAAATGGCATTACTTTTGTCTTTAACTAAATTTACTTTGCACAAGTTTATGCGCTGAAACAGTCACAGTGGTAGGCACATCTTGGGTACATATTTGTGTCAGAACTAGAACAGTGTAGTAAATGTTGTTTGTTTTTTTTTTTCATTTTCAGAGAGTGGCTCCCCGGAGTCCTCAGGCCACCCCAGCCCGCCCAACTACAGAAAGGCTGCCAAGAGCCCCTCCTCTTCTTCGCTCAAAGTCCGGGACCTGTGCCGTCTTAAAGGCACGGTCAGCGGGCCCGAGGAGGACACATCCGCGAGACAGAGAGCCCCGTCCAGCAAACCGACCAACGGGGTTCAGAGACAGAGGCGCGTGGCCGCCAACGCACGTGAGAGGAGGCGAATGCACGGGCTGAACCACGCGTTCGACGAGCTGCGCAGCGTCATTCCAGCGTTTGACAACGACAAGAAGCTCTCCAAATATGAAACTTTACAGATGGCTCAGATTTACATCAATGCTCTGGCAGAGCTGCTCCAAGGTCCGATCTCGTCCAAGAGCAACGATGAAGACGCCACAAGTAGTAACTCACCAAAGTGTGACATCATGATGTCAGCCGCTTTTGACGGGGCGAAGGACAGGGCTTCCCCTTCTCCTACACCCTGTAGGACAGCAGCGGCTGGGCCCGTCTCAGGTAACAACTTACCTGCCCACATCAGCGCGATGCCTTTCCGCTCTTCCTTTGACGACGGGTCGTTTCCAGCTCTGGTTGAAGAGGTGCTGGGCTCGCCCGCTCCATCATCCAGTAGGGCAGGCACTTCGCACGCAACGATCGGTGGTGGGAGGAAAGAGTCTCCCCGGAGCGACGGAGAGTTTTCCCCGCACTCCCACTTCAGTGACTCGGATGAAATAGCAATGGAGCTGCACTCAAGTGAAGAAGAAGATCTTTCAGAACTCAAGCTACGCAGCCACCGCCACACTGTTTCTTTCTAAATGTTTCAAAAATAAAAATAACAGACTATGTTGATGTTCACTACAGCCTAAAACAAAGTAGCCTATTATCCGTAAAGCCGTGTCAATCATACTGAATGTTTGTATAGGAGGACACAAAGTTTTGCTTCTTTATTCAATTTTCAACAATAATTCTATTTTATCAACTTGTTACATTGTCTAAAATTTATTTTTTTTTATGATAGATAGGCCTAATTCGGTTCTGCCAATAGATGTATGCCTGTAATTTCCAGTTTCCATGGAGACGTGGTTGGAAGACCCCTCTGCCATGTCGCGAGCAGCACTGCCATGGGTATACCCCCACGTTACTCCGACCAAAAAAAAAAAAAAAAAAAAAATCTGTCTTCCACGAAATCATAACTTGGATATTTGCTTACATTTGATAACGTTAAAAATACATTTTTGTAACTATGATTTTCAGTAGGCCAGTGAAATAGCCTATGTTTTATTTGTTAATATGTATAATGTACTGTATTTTGTTTTGCAACTTCAAAAGTTCATGATGTGCACTTTAAAAACACACGAGCCAGAGGCTTGAGAAATGCGAATTTTGTTTTCAAACCATAAACAATGTTGTCTTTGCTTTGTTTGCTAGTGTAGTGCTGCCAATTCCACAAATAGCATATTTAATGTAGCCATCATTGCTGCCTTCTTTTATATTTTCTTTTGTATCTTCCGATGAACTTGTGTGTCTTTTGCTTTCACTGGATGAGATTAATTGACATGTATTTATTGCTGATGTTTTTAATTTGATTTTCTTTTTATAACACTAGTGAAATTTGCTGGAAAAAAAGCTATCTTTATGCCATTTATTGTTATGTTATTTTGATTTTGGAAATAAAGAAACCAAACAACCAGCTCTTATCTATTATTATTATTATTATTATTATTATTATTATTATTATTATTAGGCCTATTATTAGGCCCATTATTATTATTATTATTATTATTATTATTATTATTATTATTATTATTAGGCCTATTATTATTATTAATTGTAAGCTATATTTCTATGTAAGACTTTCCTAATAAGAGGAAAGAGAACAACAATAATAGACTTATTGGTTTTAATAAATAAAAAAATAAAGTAGACCTAGTTTAAAAAAAACATATTCTTAAAAGAACATTTATAGCGAAACAGACGTCAACAGGTGGCCAATTGAAACCTTCGTTAATATATGTTTTTAAAACAGCCGAAGTCAATAAATGAAGAGGCCATAACAGGTTTGGGGGGTAACAAAAGACAGAAAACGGTTTGTCGTACTGTTTGACGACAGAAGTGTGAGGGAAATAGCCTCTCTGTTGGCTAACAACTCACAGAAGCATGTGTCTCCATGTAAAGAAACTTTCCACGCTGGATCTCCTCATATGTAGATTTATTTTGGGCCTGTCGTGAACTAACAGCGACGTGAAACGTGTCCCACACGCGCTCGCTCGCCATATGCTGCAGGTGAAGGCGCCCCCTGGTCAGGCTGCTGTCCAGTGAGAGAGTTTCTCAAACTGCAGTCTTTGTGGTTAACTTTAACGCGGAGAAACGCTGCATTCAATTATAGCATAATATTGTTTTCTGTAAGATCATATGTTCGCCGGCGAAAGTTTTCACAGGAAAAAAAACTCATTTTTTTTTCTCTTTTTTTCCTCTCTGAACTGTTGCCATGTCTCCCATTTGGTGAATACCAGATTTGGTAATGGGGAGTGTGCATTAATTTCAGGCTATTGTTGACAGGCTCGTGGGCCGAGGTGTTGGATGGCCTCAATGAAGCACGCGCTGTCAGCTGGTGAGCGCTCGCGGGTCCCCACCGTGTCCCCGAGGACCTGACTCGAGAGGGAACACACTTTCCCAACTAAAGAAAGTCATACACACACACACACACACACGCCCGTACACCTCCTTCTCTCGTCTTTCTTTCTCTTTTCTCCATCAACTCTCAAAAACACGCGCATGGGGACGTTGACACACACACACACACACACGCATTCACTGGATCTGGCAACCTGTCCTCCTGCGTGACTTAGGCTATAAGTTTTTTTTCCTCTTTCTCTCTCTCCAACTTTGCGACTCGTCTGCAGTGTTTTCAAAGGCTGGCAGACAACGAGGCGTGGTGCAAAACAAAAACAAAAAAACAAAAAAAAAAACAAAAACAAAAACAAAAACAAAAACAAAATTGGCCTACCTCGAAATTATTTATGAAACTGAGTTTGTTACCTGTCACTGCCCTGTCTCCCTCTCACTGCTTTCAGCCAATCACAGCCCGCGCCCCTTTGCTCGCCCCTTGAACGCTTGGAATAAAGGGAAATATAATGAGGATGCTGTGCTAAATTATTTACAGAATTTATGCAGGTAGAACTGTATCTGAGTATGATCAGACAGCCATCTGCAGCGAGTTCGTGTTGCGGTGAGAGGAGATCAAATTTCAGTAAACAATTTAAAGGCGCACTGTAGAAATAAGTAAAATGACTTTTCTCTTTTGAAAAACATATCACGATTCCATAATAGTTTTTTAAATAAATATATATTAGCCTAGACCTATTTGACAAGGCCAAAATTAGTTTAGCCTATTTATTACAATCAAGATATTTGATAGCCTACTGATTTTAGACCTACTGAAATATTCTTTTCATTTCTCACGTCCGAACAAATATTAAGCTGAAAATGTTACTTGTTGGTTATCGCAGGTTAGTCTAATTGAGATAGAACAAATAGGTTACCCACGCATTCTTCACAAGAAAAGAAACAGGATATTTTAAGCTTAAACGGAAACGTTTGTTTTTTTGTTTTTTTTTAAGCATCCGTGTGTTCATGCAAATAAGTAAACCTCCAAAATGTGGGTAACGAGGGAATCCACAACCGTGCCTGAAAGTTTGCATAATATTTGCGTTCAAACTCATGGGTCAGCGTAAAGCCAACCTACATTTTTAATATCCCTATCTTCATCTTGATTTCTACAGCTGTTTAGTAAACATTTCAGAGGAGGATGTCCTTATCTTATTCAAATTTAGAGGACTAGAAACTGTGTCTTCAAATAAGAGGCTACATTCCTTATTTTCTGATAAAATCTGACTGTATTTATTCGATATAGTGACACAGTAATGTAGCCTACTGTCTTTATTTCTTTAACCGGCGGTGGCTGCTACAGCGGGAGGTAAAGAACAGCCTTCTCAACAGGTGGGATGCTGGTCAGGTTGAGGTTTCACGTGCATTAATTATTCACGCACGGACGTAACGAAAAATAACAGCAGAGTTGTGGAGTAGGGGGCATCTGAGACGCACGTGGACGCGTGTCGACGCGGTTTTGAGTAAAGGGGACAAAAAAGAAAAATGAAAATGAGCTTTTGTCCACACCGTCTTCACTCTGAGAGTGGTTTCCTCGAGTTGTGTTAAAAGTCTCTCTGTTTGTCTGTCAGGGATGGAGACGTCATAAATCGAGCGGTACCTGTTTGCATGTTGCAAGCTCTTCCCTCACCCTCCCTTGACTTGCAGCTTTATATTGACAATTCATCCAGGCTATCACAAACCGTGATGCAACAAAGTGGTACACATCCAAAAGCTCCCAAGTATCAAGAGAAATTTTATCTCTTGATTTTTATCACGTTCTTGTTTGGGCAAACAGCATCAAGTCCTTCAAGCAAAATATAAACGAAATGCAAATGAGCAACCATGAATTGCACAAACACAAGTTGCTTTGCAAAGTAGGAGTTCAAAACTAGTATAGCAGCAGTAGAAGAACTAAAATAACTGTAATATTATTGTAGCCTACATAAAAGTAAATAAAAAGTCATCTGCATTCCATTGCAGTAAGGAGGTGATCACTAAAATAAGTCAAGTGGGGTATTCAAAATGTTTTAAGGCTCTAAGTCATGCTCATTTCAATACATATATTCAGAATATGTGCATTCCACAGCTTCCTTAAAAAAAAAAAAAAAAAAAAGAAAAGAAAAGGCGCTTGCATTTTGTATGAGATATGGGGAGCGGAGCTGTGCGCTGTCCAAAAAGCCACAGGTCTCTCTGGGGACCCAGAACAAAAGGCAGAACTGGGCCATAGTTTCCATCTGCTGTCCCAGAGAGAGAGCGGGAGAGGGTGGAGAGTGAGGACACCATGGGCAGATAGAGACAGAATAATAAGTGGGAGGGAGGGGACAAAGAGAAGACAAGCAGCAGCAAGGGACATGATGGGTAACAGTGACAAA
>JAQLOL010000022.1:2036188-2058618 GCA_029783665.1 Naso thynnoides | reverse complement strand
TTCTTCGCTGTGTTTATTTCTCTTCTCCTTCTTGCCAAAACACACCACCACAACAGTAGCAGCCAGGGTCTTTGCACTCAGAGAAACATTTATTGTTCCTTGACCCCAGTGACCAACATCAATTATCAAACCCAAATAATCAGCACCAAACTGCCAGGCTTGAACAAATCTTACCATTATAATCCAATACACACTGGAGTTGTGAATAAAAAATAACAGAAAGCTCCTATTTTAATCACATCTGAACCAAAATTTCTTCTCTTTATTTTCCCACAGGAGAGAAATAACAGCTTGTACAATAACCAGCATCTCCTCGTGTCTCCCTCCATAAACTCCACTACACACTGTGAGCGATATTGATGGAGAGTAACCCAAGAATGAAAATTAAAGCACTGTCACCTTGTTTTTGAAGATGAAAGATGCTGAGGAAAATAAAAGCGAGCTGGGCGTTATTGGATTAGTAGCCGACACAATCGCATCTGTGCAGATTTGCGTCTGTGCTGTAAATGTGATTGTAGGCAATAACATGTCGATTAAGGGGCTGTCGCTGGACTGTTGGAGGCTTTGTGTGAGTCTGCAGAGGAGGTGATTAGATTATTGAGGGCTGGAGTGGGAAGCCTGAGGGAGAGGGAGTGAATACTGATGAGAGGGTCCGCAAGTAACCCCTCGAAAAGTAACACTTTTCTTGCACATGCTATGTTGGTTTTGTTTTACTTCCCACTGAAAACATCAGAAGCACAGGGAGCAATTTAGTGACCTTTGTTGTATTGTTTCTGTTTTGTAAAATCTTGGATAGACAAAAGGAGAACATGACATACATCATAGTTTCTGCAAGATAAAACAGTCCTGATCAGTGTGAGAACCTGTTTCTGTCCTGTAATGTGCAGTGAACTATCACTGTGCCATTTGTCTGTCTAAAAAGTTCATGTAAACTTTTGCCCCTTCCAGGTAAGATCCTGCAGGTCAAGTGTTGTTTGTGTTGTTGTTTGTTGATTGATGATTTTATTTCCAATTTTCTTTTTATTCCATTTTAATTTTTTATATATATAAATTTAACCCTAGTTATTTTTTAACTAACAATTTTAGTTTCAGTTTTTTTTTTTTACATTTTGTATTTCGTTTTGTGATAGCCAAACCACGTCAGGTCATATAATGTTAATTATATTATTAACACCTTTGTCTTGTGTTTTTGTTTTGAAAAGACCATCATGCCCCACTTTTAGTTGCTAATATATCATTGCACAGTATCTGTTTGAGCGAGAAGGTGCACAGTGCGCATTTTGAATTCAGCTTGTTCACTGTTTGCAGCTCTCTCACTCTGCCTTACTCTCGTAGAAGCAATTACACACACCTGCAGCTGTAATGTGCTAATCACTAATTGTCAACTGTCTCACACCTGCTCTTACCACTACATAATCCTCTGCTCTTCAGTCTTCCCTTGCCAGTTCATCATTTTGCATTCATGCAAGACGTACCATCACTCTACCTTGGACTGACTTGTTCCTGACCTTGCCTGCTTTTGACTCACTCTTCTTGTTGTATCCCCGGTTATAGCCTCAGCCTTCTGTTTCTGACTGTGAGTTTAGTCACTGCCTCTCGTAGCTTCTGTTTGTGGCTGTTTAGCATCCTCCTGCTTTGATGTTTGTGGGAGTTATTTGCCTGTTGGATTATCTGTATCTTCGACTGCCATGTGAGCTTCCCCTCTATGAGTGAGTTGGACTGTTTTAAGGACTTACTTACTTACCTGCCCTATGAAGAAAAATGCTAACTCACCTGCTGCTGAAGATTTCCATTTATTTTCTGCTTTACTGGTTTTGTCCCATGCTATTCCCAATGGTTGTCTGGCCTGAGCTCCGCACTCTCCCCAAACCCTCAGAGACTTTCAAAGAACAGTCAGTAGGACAGTTTTTGGCCAAAAATAGGACCTCAATTGTGACATTGGTGTTAAGCTATTGCAGTCATTAAAAACATCTGCCTTTCTTTCTACCTGCTATCCCTCTTTATACCTCATGTTACGTCTTCCCCATCTCTGCCTCTAGATCTTCTTCTTCCTCCTTCTGTCTCACCCAGATGACCAAGAAAGGCCTCTCTGATTTCCACCTAACAAATTGTCTTATCGGTCCACGAGCTGATTGGTGCAAATGAAAACATGACCTTTCTCAGGCGGAGTCTTCAACAGAGAACTGCGGGTACACTGATCAGGACTGATAAAAGCTAAAGGAAGAGGATACTGCACACTCAACAGAGACTTATCTCCAGCTACACTGATCAGCATTGATAAAGTCATGGGAGGATAAGGGAGAGCAGTGGAGTGGCAAACAAGCACCATTAGGGTTATTCTTTTCATACCTACAGAGACAGCGAGATAAAGGAGAAAGAGAGAGAGAGAGAGAGAGACAGAGAGAACGAAAGCAGGGGAGTGAGTTAAGTAACAGAACCCATTAGTACTACTCAGACTTTTAGAGTGAGGGTTGGCAGACAGACAGACTGACTGGCTCGCTGATTGACAGGAGTGGACGAATGCAGAAGAGGAAGGGGGAGAAAACTGAGGAAAAACTTTGACATGCTTGAGAGAATATTTATACATACACACAAATAACTTGGGTAGTGTGAACTGGTTTATTCAAATAAATGTTTTACTAATCTAATGACTTAAGCAGATTTTTTTAATGACTTTACTTGGAAATGAAGCTTTATATGACTATGTAACAGATAGCCTACAGGAGAAGAAGGGCCAGTGCTTACTTTTTACTGTCAGAGCTTAAAAATGTCCCTGTGTGATAGTTAGAATCTGTTACTGTGACTTGAGTTTGAGTAATACAGTATTTGAATGATGAATGACTTTGAAAACTTGTCAGGTGCCAGAACACTGCATAGCCAAATATCAAGGTTTTACAAGACTGTCTTTCATTTTTATGCATGTGTAATACATGAGGAAAGTGCCCTTACATTCCACTGCCAGATGATGTTACATTACATTGCAACAAAACATCATCTAGGTTAAACTCTTTTGCAGTATGACTATGCATTTCTTTGTAAGAGCACTCTGTATCTGTGTCAAAAATGAAAAAGGGGTTGCAGTGCTTGTGTAAGGTCTTGATGTTAATGTAGAGACTATGTCTGCCATAAGCAAAAGGTATCAAGGTGTGTGGATTTCTCTCTTGCAAGCTCACACTGGCTACATCCCACTGTGCACAATTCTGAAACATAAATAAAAAAAAACTTCAGTAAAATCAAAAAGTATTTGAATACATTATACGCATATCAGAAACAAGATAACCACAAAATTGACAGGAAGAAGGATTTGTGTGCAGAGGAAAAGAAGGTGAAGGTGGAAGAAAAGAAAGATCAGTGATACAGTGGTACAATGCAAAAAAAGTTTTCAGATCTGTGCCATCGTTTCACATTAAAAGCATCAGCATCCATAGTAAGAGCATGGGGGTAAAGTCTCTCTGCAAGTGAAGTGAACTTAGTAGAACAAGAGAGAGGAATACAGAACGACTGAATGTCAAAGAAGTAGTTAAAAGTGTGAAGGCAGCATAAATCAAGTGGAAACAAAAAGTATGATAAGGAAAAAGAGGGGAAAGAAGAAGGGTGAAGGTAAAACAAGTTGGGGTGTGTGCAAAAGATAACCCGCCCTTACTCTTTACTTCACGCTTGACTGCTTCGGGGCGAAGAGAAAAGAGAGGGGGAGAGGGGATGGGGGAAAAATAGAGGGTCAGACACTAGACACTGAGGGCTTTGTGGACACTTATCAGAGGCTCATGGCAAAGCAGTGGACCCAGAGAGGAGGAACAGTGAATAGAAAGGGTTTTAGATGTGTGTGCGTGCGCGTGCGTGCTCGCTCGCATGCTTGCATGCTTGTTGGACTCAGGATGCAGGAGAGCATGAGGAATAAAGGAACAGAGGGATGATGCAAGCAGAGATGAGGCAAGAAATGAAACATTGGAGAATATGAAGGGGTAAAAGAGAATGATAAGTGCAACAAGCTGCCTCATAGCACCATGTAGATCACTTTACCAACCTGAATGCACCTACAGGAGAGACTGAGGAATGGAGAAAGAGAGAGAAGGAGGGAGCAAAGGAACACCAACAAAGAGTGAGAAGGTCAAGAGGAGCTATATGATATGGAGGGAGAGAAAATAGAAGGCGGAGGTAGGAAAGGACTGGAGAAGATTGGGTTACACAGCAGGAGAAGTCCAGTGTGATGTCCATCAAAAGTGGCTTTCAAAGACAGAGTGATTCTGTTAGGACGTGCGGTGGTAATTTTATCTGGACCATGTAAGAAAAGTTATTTTTCTACTCTTGTTTTCGTTCACTTTCTAACTCCATCTCTCTTCTTCACTTTCCCACTCACACACATACAGACACACAAACACACTCAGTCAGCAGCAGCTCCCAGCTCCCTGTGGTGCGCCCGCTGAGAGGGGTCATGTCAGACATCAGCTCCCGTCGCGTCAGCTCTTTTTCTCCCACAATTCAACACAGCTGAGGCTGTCACCACGCTAACCTCCCTTCCCCCGAAAAAAGGCCCAGACACTGGCCTCTAACATTCACAGAGACGCACATATTTATGATGTACACACATAAGTCAAAATGCACGTACACATACACACACACACTCACACACACACACTCATTTACACGCCTTATCAAGTACACACATTTAGATGCAGAGGCGTCCCAGAGGAGACGGACCCCCAACTGGTGTCCACCAGCAGGGTTCTGATCCTGTGCTGACATTCCCATCTCAGTCGTCTCAACCTCCCCGTCAATTTACAGAATAGAGAGACCAGGACACACATGCACACACACGAACACACACGCACACAGAGTTGCCACAGCTTGCCTGCCGTCTAACAGAAAAGCTTGACGAGTTTTTCACTCTCTTCCTCTTTAACCTCTCTTCTTTACTCTCCTTAGATGCGATAACTTTGTAACTGAGTTCAAAACTTGCTGCACCTAAAACGCATGTCTTCTTACATTTTGGACACATTGCATAAGCACATATTGACATCTTCATCATACAACATGAAAGTCTCTCAAACTGCTGTAAAATGTGGTTATGCAGGCAAATATCAGTATACTCATTATGAGTCACCCCTTTCTCAATTATTAGATTCCCAGATGGGGCTTTTGATAAAGGGGAGAATAAGAATTCAGTCAAAAACACCAAAGCTAATATTATTTCATAGTAATCATTTGCCAGTGGTGAACAGCCCCAGGCAAAGGTGCATTGCACAACTTTAAACAAAGCTTTGAAATTTTGTGTGCAGTTCAGCTGGTCAGCATGCACAAACTGCAGTGATCATCAGAGCCAAATCTTGCAGTGGGTTTGCCATTTTTCCTGCTTACACTTGATTAAAGAGCTCTCAAAACACAAATCATATTTTGTTACAGTCCACAAGTAAAAACTAAAGAAGCCATTGATTTCGTGTTTGTCAGAGATGGCGTATATGTTTTCATTTCAAGGCCAGCATAAGCAGGACAAATGGACTGAGAAATACTAATGCAGTTGAATTAAATAAGGGTGTCAATTTGTAGGCATGGATTTCCTGATTCTCCATATTTTGACTGTAATTACACAAAGGAATCCAGTTACAGTGAGACAATGACTGCTTGGCACTGGTAAGTATACATTTTGTAATCTCCAAAGTCCTTGACCAAGTAGAATAAAAAATAACACTCGCCGTATTATGCATCCTAATGACAGAGACATAATTGGCATCATTTTATTCAAACAATTGTAGACAGGAGGACAATGCAAAGGCATGGAGTGCCAACAAAGCTCTGGCTGAACAACGTTCTGCAAGGCAGCCTGGGGATTGGTCATTGTCCCCCTGTCTTTCTGCACGTCTCCTTCTGTTTAATTAAAACACAGTGATGATATGGCAGACCCACAAAGTTGACGCGAGTCACGGATTCCTGCTGCTGTAGAACAGAATGAAAACGACAGGGCAGCCTTTTAGTTATAACACACTTGAAGCAAGTGCTTACTTTTTCCAGCGTTACTGTAAGTAATAACAGTACTCTACAACCATAGCTATGCTATCATGATTAAATGAGCAGCTTACAGCATCAAAATATGAATGCATGAAGGAAATTTAAGGCGTCACTTTTATGATCTGGATGAAATTAACATTGTGTGATTAAGGGTTTGCAAACAGGAGGACAATGCAGAGGAATTCAGCGCTAACAAAGCTCAGTTTGACTGATGTTCTGTAAGGCAGCCAGGAGGATCAGTCATTGTCTCTCTGTGATTGGTGGGTTGTCTCGGCTGCTCCCCAGCATCACCTCCAGCAACATGGGAATTCTCCCCTGCTGCTGTTTCTCTTCGCCTGCAGAGAGAGGGGTTGCATGAGTGATGACTAAACAAAAGCGGCACAAAAGAAGTCAAGTGCGTAAGTTATCTGACAGCATTTATCAAAGAGGACTTCAGGGTGTTTAAATGACATCACTGTAGAAGTGTGCAAACTATGGATGCATCCAAAGGAAAATTTGCTGATTTTATCAACTATATGTATGGTAAATTGCTGTATAGGTAACTCATGTTTATTGGTTGTTTATGCTAGTAGTTATGCTACTAGTCTGGGAAGTGTTGTCTACTTGGCAGACGTAAAACAAAGTCAATAAAGTTAATAAACTTACACTGGTGATCTATTGTTATGTGGGTAAGTGTAAATCATGATGAGTCAAGCAAAATACTAGGCTTGACTTGTGTTATGATATTGTTTCCCAAAATTCAAAAGGGTGAAAATACAACAGATGGTTCAAGTGATAATGTTTTGCTGTTACAATCAATCTCTTATGTGGACTTTAAAGGTGGATGATGAAAGTTACTGGTTTCCCTCTTTAAAGACCAGCAGTTGTTGTCAGCTCGACTTCATTAGTTACAGCAGTTTGCAATGATGACAAGTTTCCACAGCAGAACGAAGAGTCACCGCGTCTATTACATCTTCTCACTGAGCTCCTGCAGCTCTTCACTGTTCACCTGAAGGTTCAACATAACAGATGCATACATTCTTATTTATACATACACTGCTTATCTTTTAAGCAGCTTTATATGATCCAATGATTATTTTAAGAATGTGCTACTTTATTTAGATCAGTTAAATTATTTTTGGTTACTGTACAGGTTCAGATCAGCATCAGAGCAGATGCTGGATGTGTAATGACTCTGTAACAGACCAAATGTATTTGATGGAAAATTACCCTGGCAATTTCTCCGTTTGCTATATTATGTCCAGCTTAGCACAATTGTATGTGTATTTAGAAATTTCAGATTATATATCGGTCTATTTAAAAATGAAATATTGCTGTCATATTCACTATAATAATATACTAACGTCCTATAAATTGTGTAACATCTCTGAATCCATTTAGCCTCCGCAAAATGCATTGGATTGAGGGTACGATCCTGCGACATACTAGCATCATGTCCAGGGGGTGTACTCCTACATCAAGCCGCCTCATGCTATAGAAACAGGAGATAAGTTCCTGCCCTTTAGGCCTTTATGGCTCTCAAATGCTACTTACTCACTCTTTAGCCATCAGTTCCTTTCTGTTCTCACTTTGTCATAAGAAGTGACAGTAATGCACCTTGACGCTGGCCGCCAACCAGCATGAAATGAAAAAAATTAAGTGCAATTGTTTTTTGGACAGTTATGTTTACAGACTTTCTCTTTATACCCCTACACTCACAGTTTAAGTATACTTGATTTGCTTGAAAAAAGAGACAAAACACATAATAAAGTTAAAGAGGAATATAATTGAGGGCATTTGTTGTCTATCTATCTATCTGTCTTAAAAACAAAATTTCATATGTCCTTTCGAAAATACTTTCATATGGGGTGCCATGTATACGTCTCTCTGTGTATTTCTTTGGGATGGGGGGGCTGGTTACATCCCAGACGTGTTACCACGGTGACAAGGTGCTCCCTGCCGCCGTCGGGTCTCGGCCAAGTTGGGCGCCATGGTGACTGTGTGGTGACAGACTTTGTGACAAGTCTGCTGGGACACCGTGGTTGGGTCAACCTTAAAGACCCGCACAGATACACATGCAATGATTGCATTTACACATGCACTTGACGCAGCCTTTAACATAAAATGTTAGGGACACACAATCAACACAAGGGATATACACATGCAAGCTTGTTACATAATTCATGCAAACATGCACTTTATATACATGTACAGTATGGGAAGTAATTAGACGTACAGTACGCATGCTCAACTCCAAACAATTGAACCCCTGCTTGTATCTTCAAGTGAATGCGTGTGTGTGTGTGTGCGCACACACACATGTGACTACTGCTGTTAAATTGAATATTTGTTTTCAGGAGTAGCAGAACATCATCACCCCCCACTTCCCTTTTGCAGTGCAAATGATTCCAGGCTTTTATCTCAGTTATTGCCTCGAGCCAAACCAATTTAAATATCCCCCGTACTCATCCATTTTTGTTGATACTATCAGTGCATGTTTGTATGTTTGTGCATGTTAATGGCTTTGTATGGTCTGGTGATTTATATTTCTGCGCTGTTGCATATGCGCCAGCTTGTCTGTGTGTGTGTCTGTGAGGGTGTGTGTGTGTTTTCATAAACATGGACTCTTCTGTAGTAGACGGACACATTCACAAAAACCTGGACAAAACAAAACAAAGAGAAAATAACAAACAAAACGTCTATCCTAATGCACGTGTGACGCACACACATACACACATATATATACACACAAAACCTTGACCAGGAAGACAGGAGAAGGCAAGGAGCCACAGTTTGAGCTTCCCGCTGTGAGGGGTCACGACCCCTATCAGACTCTGTGTCAGTCTGCCTATTGTGCCCTGGGTAAAGCACAAACACACACACACACATGCATTAACCTACATGGTCTCCATGACGATGGTGGGGGCGACAGTAAGGCGGCAGGATGGCGCTTGTGGTGTTCTGATGAGAGGACCCAACCTCATCATATAATATTGACTGTATCTGAACTAAATCTACAGGTGTATGTTGGAGAATGGCTTAAACATCTGTGAAACATGAGTTAAGGCAATACGGAGGGTTCATGCTAACAGCATGACATATACTGTATGTTATATAAAAACTGATATCACAATTTGTGTTTTATGTTTTTACAGCTGTTCCAGAAACAAAACATTGAAGTCTGGGTACGAATAAGCACAAGTACAGATAAATAAACACACGTGTGTGTGCGTTTGTGTGTGCGTGCACGTGTGTGTGTGTATATAGCAGTACTAGGGTGTGGTGTGTGTCTCTGCCATTGACTTTGAACATCAAGACTAATAGAGTGGAGACAATGGTCTTGGTTGCTTCAATATTGCAAATATGTCCCCAGATTGATATTGCAACTTTGATACAAATTCTGCAGATGACAAATGCCGTCCATTTCAATTTGTTTTAATCTTTGTCATCTTTAACAGACTAATCTTAATTGGTAAACATATACAACTCTTTCCTAAAGCCATATGACTCTGGAGCCACAGACAACCTGGTGGACAAGTGTGTCAGTTGCTGTTTTTCAAACCGGACTCTATAGAATGTAGAGTTATTTTGGAATACCCTTTGAAGAGCTCTCATTCAGCCATTCCATATTATGAGGAAGTGGCTTTAATTTGTTTAATTTTAATGTCATATTCTAAATATTTCTTATCTCAGTTCACATTAATATAACCATGTGGGGCGCTTTTGTATTGATCCACTCTAATCAACTTTTTTTTTACAATTCTTATTTCTGAAAAGGCTGCTCCTTGCAATGGGACAAGGAGAACCAGCAAATAAGAGGTTTTTTTTCTGTCATCATTTTGTCAGGGGAATATTATAGGACCTAAGAAACTATGCATAATAAAAGTTGTTCAAATCAGTGAAAACTGAATTTGATCTCACATGATTATCATCCGTTAGGGCACAAAGATAACCACACACACAGTTGTAGAAGTAAGAAAGGGACAATATTTAGTATTCACTTGCAGGTGTTGACCTTATCTCAGACAATGCGTATCTGCTGCCCTCTTTTGATGAGTAAGTGTATGACAGTCTCTGGCTCACCAGAAAAACGCGTCAGTGTTGCATATAGAGGACCAAGGTTGGGATGGTTACTATGGAAATGTAATAGGTTACAGATTACCAGTTACCCTACACAAAATGTAATAAGTAATGTAACTATTTCAATTACTTTAACAAGGTAATGTAGATTATTACGTTTGATTACTTTTTGATTACTCTCCTAAATTTCTAACGAATATTTTCAAATGTTTAAACTAGACAGTGTTAATGGCAGGTGTGGAGCGCTGCAAATTCAAACAAGGGAACCAATCAAAAGAATCAGAAAATTCATCAAACTTTACTAAACAACCCTGACTGGAAATGGCAAAAGTAGGCATTGTGCACATAGTAATAAAATGATTATTATTCAACATATAGCCCAAGCTTTTTACAGAAAACATTCAGATGTAATCCCCTTTGTAATCATTGACATTTTCAAAAGTAACTGTAATATAACTACACAGTCTTTCTTAGTAACTGTAACGGAATACAATTACATTTATTTGGTAATTAAATTAGGCCTATGTAATTTCATTAACCTAGATGTTACTCATTACTCTCCAACACTGTGGGGGACAACACATAGGGTCAGGAGAACTGAACATAAGCAAGCAAGAAGTCTACAGAGTCTTTGAACAAAGATTTCTACCGGAATGTAACTACCCATAAAACAGGTAAAATAAGGACTTTAGTAATTGCTGCATTTCATTCCAGTGTGCTATTGAAAATACTGGCTCACCTAAATGGAATAGAGCCATTTGTTGATGACATTAGTTAGACCTTTGCTTTTGTTGGTTTGTGTTGGTGAATGGACTAAAATAAAATACCTGTGGGCCTGTCTGTAGACAAACACATAAGTACACAAACCGCAGCTTAAGAGCACGTTCGCACTCAAGCCTAACATGAGTAACCAATGATCCAACTTCTTGCAATCTGTGATCCAGCATTATTGACTAACAAAACAAACAAACAAACAAAACATATTGTCAAGTAGCCTACCCATCTTTTTCTAGTATTATCTAGTAACTAGTAACTAAGATGCTTAGCCTATTTTAAATAACACACACACACACACACACGAGAGGGAGAGTCACTCAACAAAAAGAGGGGGACACCCCTGCTGTTCCCCCTAAGTCTCCGACAAGGGAGTGTGAAGCGTAAAGTATTGCTGTAGTGCCTCCTATAGGTGCATTATAGTTTTTTTCTCTGTGTGACAACTCATAGTAGAGCCCACAACAATGTTCACGCAAAGTTCAGCAATGATCAGCGTGATGACCATCGAGTTTCGGCCATCTAAAGTCTGAAACACAGCTGTAGCGCCTCCTATGGGTGCAACGACACGTCCGACTCGCCGCTAAATTTAATGAATTCATCCTCGACCCAGTCTACAGCCTTGCTCCAAGCTTCATGGGCATTAATTTTTCCGTAATCCTGCTCGCCAACAGACAGACAGACAGACGGCACCAAAAACAATATCCTATCGGTGAAGGTAATGAAAACTACTTTACTATAGTAACAAAATATTTCAGGTATTCCTTCCTCGTTACCACACTCATTACATCACCGTAACACAGGTTTTATAAGCCATATTGGACCGACTCAAGATAATTCACCTTCTACTCTTATCCCATTGACAGTTTGTCCTATCCCCGCTCATGATACACACCAGTTACCACAATGAGGCCATAATATTGTATATGTCAGACTAATCCAGATAAATCATACAAGTCTTAGAGGTGGGGATATAAACAATATATTCATGTACTGTATGTAATGTAATATAAATGTCTCAGCCTTTTTGACGAACCAGGACACAATTTAAACAGAAACGGAAGTCGACTGTAGTGAGTTATCTTGACCCACTCGTGCGTTTCCGCCCACTCCTTCCTCTGACCAATGAATGGAGCAGACACAGGATCCTCAAGGGCCGCCGGAGTTCGCGGGAAAACGTCATTAGTCGTGTTACGTCAAGCGTTATCGGAATCCAGATTTAACAATAGTTTTTTAATGCTTAACCGGTGTTTAACCCATTTTACTTAAATTTTAGACTGTCACAGTTGAAATGGAGCACTGACACAGCTAAATGTCGCCTTGTTTCTAGGACTGCTGGACTGTTTTTTTTTTGCTAACTTGTGCTAACATCCGACGCTAGTTAGCTTGGTCGTCAGATTGACTAACAGGAACGTTGAGCTTTATGCGACAGGAGAGAGAAAATATTGCTTGCTACGATAAGACAAAGGGCTGCTGCTGTTGGCCACTGAAGAGGCGATGAGTTTGTTTAATCTTGACCGTTTTCGTTTTGACAAAAAGGCAGCGACCACAGCAAACAAAGACAAGGATAGCGGCTCCAAAAGTCCGGAGTCTGAGAAGGAAAACAAGCCAGGTAACGCTAATTAGCGGATGTTAAAGCTAGCTTACCATGATGGTCGCCAGATATATCAAGCATGCCTTTGTTAGCAGTAACGTTGGTGAGGAACTATGGTTGGTCCTAACAGGCAGCTCAGACTAGTGACATCTTCCCCTGTAACATGATGGTGCGGTTGACGCTAAAGAATCCAAAACTTTTGTAGTTTCTGGTGTAAATTTGCATTGCATTTATCGTCACAATTAGATCATGTGTCAGTATTGTACGTGGCCAATATTTAAGCAGTGTATCAGTACCGCTATTTTAGGAGCTTTTAGATTTTGTCATGCTGCTTGCTACCTTGCATCCCTGTAGACCAAATAGTTATCTCGTTTTGTATGACAATACGGTAATTAGATCTCACATGTCATTGTATCACCCTGTTCTTAGTCGGTCATAATGAGAAAGTACAGAGACATGGACCAGTATAGCAGAGTTTCTGGCCTGTGTCCTCATCAAATGTTATGGCCCATCTTAAATTTTTACCTTTGTACAAGCGATATGCCCCATGAAATGATGTACTATACTAACTACACTGTAGCACTAGCGTCCTGTTGGAGTTTGGTAGTGACTTGTGAAGACAAGCATCATTCTTCCTACTGTTATCACCCATCATGCATCATCAGCAGTTTTATTGAAATAGCGCAGAAGTCAAGCCTACAGTATCTATTCTGTACAATGAAAATGTACTTTCCACATACAAGGCAAGCAGCAAATCATTGGCAGGTGCCTCAAAACCAGTGTAGCTGCAAACTTTGTAAATGAAGAAGACAAGGTGAAGGGGATGCATCTGTCACTGCCGTGAATGCGTTTGGCAACTTGTTTGTACTGTTTTGTTTTCCAGCTCAGATGAAACGCGTCAGCGCTCCACCAAAGTCCCAGGCCCGAGGAGTGGTTTTTGAAGAAGTCATTACTATTGACGTGACAGAGGATGAACAGCCGTCAGAAACAAAGACCAAGCTAGCGTTTCACGGAAAATCCAAGTAAGTGTAAATTAAACAACAGCTTGTTTTTTGTCAGTCATTTTGAGGGTTACTGTTTTACAGTGTTGTTTTTTTCTGTTTTATAGAAGTCCCAAACAGAAATCACCCAGTCACGTTGAATCGTGTGGTACAGATGAGGAGGATAGTGAAATACAGGAGAAAATGAGCAGACTACTGGAGATTTTTCCACAGTTAACGAGGACGGAGGTTCTGGAGGTGAGTTGAAATAGTGGAAAGGCTTTGCCAGCTTTCCAGCACAGAATGCAACATGACAAATTTGCAACATCTAATTTTCAGATTTTACCTGTTCAGAGTACCTTGCTCTATTCTTTATTCAGGTCATTGGGAGCACAGGCACATTGGATGGAGCTGTAGCTGCATGTATTTTGAAGTTTGGTGATAAGGATGGTAAGCAATTACTTTTTCATAAGCATATTGTGATCAGGATAGGCATTTCAAGCAAAAGTGCCCTTCAGTAGTTGGTCGGCATTATTCTGCAATAATTTGAAAATTGCTGCAACCCCCAACACACACACACAAGCAAACTGCACGCCCAACACACAAAGCTTGAGGCTGTTTAACTGTTTCTCTCACAGTAAGCTCTCCAGGTGTTCAGCAGTATGCTGCTCCAGCATTGCTTTAGTCTGCAGAATAGTACTCTGTATTTTCCAGTTTCTAAAATAACAGCAGTTGGCTGTCACACCAGATTCAGTTGTAAGTGCTGTCCATGAATCTGTGGTCAGAGACACTTTTTCAACTTTTGTCAAACAACTGCGTAGCGCATACGCATTATCGCCATACAGTTTCTCCTGATGTGCTAACAGCCCATAACATTCTCGAATGAGTTTCACACAGAACATTCTGATGGCTGTAGAAATCTTTGCAGGTTTCTCCTGTTATGATTTGCAGCATGCACTGACTCTCACAGTGCTGTAGTAATGTGATTATGCTCTACTGTTTTACTGTCAAAAACACTGTGCTGCTACCAGAGCCTGATCATAATGCGAGACTACTGACGCATGTAACAACGCGATATTTGGCATTATTCGGTCATTTCCAGATGTTGGCAAAACGAGGTTAAAACATTGACTCTTTTTATTAAAACCAAATCATAGTCGCATGAACTGTTGGGGTTTTTTTTTTAAGTTAATGACCATTCGAAGATTCAAAAATCATTGCTCATTCTTACATTATGATAGTTCATACTAAAGGTTAGGGCTGGGAAAGGAAAACCAAGTAATCAAATCTTTGGAAATTTTGGGGGTTACAATTTTATTAAAAACTGATTTTTAAAATCAGAACCTAGTTGTTATTGTATGAATAGCATGGAGGGCATTATTTTTCTTTCTTTGCTCTATGCAAAACCACTGACTGGTGCCCTTAGTCCACATAAAGACAACTTAAAACATTAGGCAATTACAGTAAAGTTTAAGATGGCTTTTTCTCAGTTGACTGCTTTGAGAATGTTGGCACTTTTGTCTTTGTAGCCCCAGACCACGGCAGGAAGAGAAAACAGGATGGATCCAGCTGTTCACAGGACAGCAGTGAGACCCAACCCAGCAAGAAGAGGAGGGCATCAGTGGTAAAATTATAATTGTTATGTAATGGTTCAAAACAATAGGAATAAATATACACATCAGTGATGTTGAGACGTACACACCCTGCATCTCCAACGCAGTAAAATCTGAAAGGACGCAGTAAACTCACTATCCATGTGTCCCAGAGATGCATCTCATTTTTCCCACAAAGAACAATACATTGCGAACAACAAACTCGCGTTGATATCATGGTAGTCATCAAAAGAAACCGCGCTGTCCACGGACCAGGAAAACACTGTTTGCATCTGGTCGGCGCGGATGAGATCCTTTGTACACAGTCTCGCAACATGCTAGTTTTGCCACTAGGCTTGGGCCAGTGTAAAAATTTCTAAATTGGTTTTACATTAAGCTCAATACCAGACCTAACCGGTAATACCGGCTTTCACCACAAGGAGTCGCTCGCCACTCATCAACAGCGCTCCTGACTGGAGCGGCACAAGAGTTGTGAACATTGTATGTCACATTGTCACCGTCAGTGTACATTCTATCTTCTGCAGTTCTACACTCAGATGCACAACGCATTTTTCTCTCAACTGAATCACAATATTTGCTTCGTTACTCTGTTCAGTCGTGTGCCTCCTGTAAATACACACACATAAACTGAACACAGCAGACATGTGGTGTCTTCTTCCCTCCCCTTTCACAACGTAACGTTAGTCATGTAGAACAAGATCCAGCATTTCTGGGAAGGCATGCAATGTCCGTAAAAATAAAGAAGGTCAGCCTAAGAAGCCCCTTGATAGAGTGAGATTGGAGGCGCGTATCGGTAAATTTTGGGCGGGGTGGGTGTCTAGCCTTTTCTTTCTTCTTTTTTTTTTCTTCAAATTTTCATGCGAATTCTTGTTTGACAAGAACAACTTACAATATGCTACAATACAGGCAATAGTAGTTATAGGCAAGTAGTAGTAGTAAATGTGTCTATTCAACGGTAACTCCAAAAGGTTGTGTTGAGAATAACAAGAATTTCTATTGTGAGCAGTAGTGACACTTACTACATAGAGGAGGAAGTAGTAAATGATTCAGCAGGGATTGTGAGGTGGTGAATGTGTTGTGATTTTGCAAGGAATGTGTAGTTTTTAGGATGTATTTCTCAATAGTAATTATGTAGTAATCATGTATTGATCCAATTGTAATTCAACAGGGTCTGTGGAGTACTAGTGTAGTTATATCACTAAGCAATTACTACACAATCATTATACAGTTACTACACAAGATTCAGTAGTCATTCACAGGGTTTGTGTAATAATTGTGAAGTGATGTTACTACACAAATACTGCACAATTACTACACAAGATCAATAGTGTTTCTGTAGTAATTACTTAGTAATCATGTAGTGATTCAATAGTAATTTAATGGGGTTTGTGAAGTATTTTCCCATAAGCTCAAGTGTTTCTGTAGTAATTACGTAGTAATTGTGTACTAACCCTAACCGTAATGCTAATCCACTAACATATGCGTCAATATTGACAACAGCTAGGTGACCAAAAAGAGGTCGCATGCAGCTGCTCAGTGCAAGTGTAGCCATTAGCTGCATTAGCTCTACTGTTAGCGCGGTGCTATGATTAAGCTGTTGAGTCTTCGCCTTTTAAGAGTGCAGCTGGGTTAACGGCTTGAATGTGTTGAGTTGCTGCTACCCACTTATTGCCTGCACACACACGTGCACATTCACCTTGTCTTTTATTCCAACTCTCTTCAATTTAGCAGCTAACATGTCTATACATATGTCGTGTTTAATTCTTGTCTCCAAGACAACAGCAAGCTTGACTTCTTAGTTGGTTTCACTGATAAACTAAAAGCCACATTGCCACCTATTGTGTTGGAGTATTTAATGTGATATTATTTACAGCTGCGCTGTCTGAGTGATTGAACAGGATGCGCAACTCTGTAATTCGAAAATCTTTTTGTGGCAGCCCGCCACAAAAAAATGAATGTGTGGGAAACACTGAGTGTGGCCTGACTCCCAAATGTGGGGCGAGTGTGTGGTTGGGATTGCTGCAAAAATAATAAACATATGTTGGCATAAAGCAAGCTACATTTGTGCTCTCTCATGTTGATAAGACTGTTAAAAAAGTTTAATTTGCGATTAGTCGTAATTTAACTATGGACAACATGCGATTGATCTCAAGTAAATATTTTAATTGATTGACAGCCCTAGTTTTAATTAAATTTCAATTGTTTCTTCTGAGCTTTAAATCAACCTGTCTTTCATTGAACCAAAAGGATTCAGGTGAAGATGATGATGAAGGTAAAGAGCCCAGCTGGGAGAAGCAGGAGGCCATGGTCAGAAAATTGCAGAAGAAGTTTCCTGACCAGGACAAAGAGGTGAAGACACACACTTACTCCCTGTCTGTAACACTTGAGCCATTCCATATTCATTTTAGCTCTGTTCGATTCTGCTGTCACAAACTGTGTACTGTGCGTGACATGGTAACTGACCATTGCTCATGTCTGTCTTGCTGCAGGAGTTAAGGATGGTGCTGCAGGAACACACCTGGAATGTTTCAGATGCTCTGCAGGTTCTACAGATGTTCTCAAGTCCTGGTGCGATACAAAGCAGCCCTCTTTTTACTGACTTCATGTACATGTGTGTTTCTAGTTTTCATTTTCTAAACAGATTTTGATATGTCTCAGGCTCAAGTTCTTTTTTTTTTTCTTTTGTCAGATAACACAAGCTTCAGCTCACCTGAACAGAAGAAATCCAGTAAATATAAGGGCAAAGAAAAGTCAAGTGGAGACCACAGGAAGTTAAAGCACCACAAAGATCACAGAGACAATAAAAAAAGAAGAGATCGTAAGGACTACAGAGATATTAGTGATACAGAGGACAGTGAAGATAATGTAGTGACTTTAAAAGACAGTGAAGACAATTCAGACTCAGAAGACAGCGACAATTCAGAAAAGAAAACTAGCACTTCCACTCTGTCTACGTGGCTGAAAAAAAGTTCTCATTCAGTGTCCTCATCCTCTTCTGTCAAGAAATCAACTACCTCTTCATCTGTGAAGCCGTCCTCTTCTGCTCAGATGCTGTCCAGGTTTGCCAGTGGCACCAGTATTGCTAAAAAGCAGGCAGCAGAGAGCAAAAGGAAGGCACGTGCCTCTAGTGAACATGTCAGTTCTGAGGGGGAAAATGACGAAGAGGACACCATTAGCAGTGAATTTGAGGACTCTGATGATGAGCTGGACTCTAAAGGTGGTATGACAGAACTAAAGGAGGAGATCATCTCATTCTTTCAAGATGCCTCGATAGATGAGCTGACGCTGATCTCTGGGTGCTCGATTAAAAAGGCTCAGAAGATTGTGGATATGAGACCGTTTGATAGCTGGCAAAGCCTGGTGAGAGAATTTGTTTTGTTTTCCATCACATAGGCATCATGAAGTTATTTCATCTTAAAGGGATTGTTCAGTATTTTTGAAGTGGGGTTGTATGAGGGACTTATGTATGGTCAGTTTATTACCTTCTGCAGATGGCAATCAGCGGTGTCACTTTAAGGAGAAGGGGAGACAAATTGCTGCCCCTGAAGTCAGCATGGTGCTGTTGCAGACGGGGTTAGCAGAAAAACAGTTTAAGACTCATATTTTTAACTAGAGACTTTCAGTTACTGACATTAATCACCTCATACAAAAATTTAGTTAAAATTTGTAGTAATGGTGTGCTGTAATTGTAAATGAATGTCATGTTGCAATAGTAGGGTTGTATGCATCAAAAATTCTGAACTATCCCTTTCAGACAGGCTTATACCTGATGAAAGTCATTTTTGAAGTCTTTGCCCTGATAACAGCCGGTTGTTTTTTATAAACTTGAGAGTGAATTATTATTACATGTTTTTTCCACTTGAGGTTGAAGTCTTCCATAAGGAAAATGGACTGTCAGAGGACTTACTGCTGGGTTGCAGAGTCGTCCTTAAAGAACGGAAGGTTGTCTTGGGGCTCATGTCCAAATGTGACACCATTTCCTCAAAAATGGTCAAACAGGTCACTGAGGTGATGGAGAAGGGCACGGGGGCAATGAAACAGCCCAGCATACTCAACAGCCAGTGAGTAAAATGCACACGTTACTTGCCAGATATTTCCTTTCATTTTAAAATCTGATTACACGTTATCTCAGACGGCAGCATATATATATGCATGAATGACAGAGGGATCCAGTTCTTGTCCTCAGTCTTTTATTGGTTTTCTTTCAGGTTCCAGCTGAAACCCTATCAGCTGATTGGTCTTAAGTGGCTGATACTTCTGCACGAGCACAAACTGAGTGGTATCCTTGCTGATGAAATGGTAAGTGACGGGGTGCTCTAACCACAATTGGAAGTTGTTGATCATAAACCTAAAGGTTAGAAACAAAAGAAAGATCCCCAATGTATAGGTTGAATAAGCCAAGCAGAATAGCAGGTGCTAACAATTTATGTTACCACTCAATACTGAATCACTGTGGTACATAAAACTGTGTTCCCACCAAGCAGCCACAAACCACAACATACGTAGAAGAAAGTGCATGAAATGCACGTAGTGTTTAGGTGTGTGATAGAGAAACACAAAGCGTATAAATGCTGCAGCTTCTCTGGACAGAAAAGCTGCATCTGGTGTTTCCCAGCTGCTTGAAAGGTGAAGACCTTCAGCACTGAAGCCCCGGTACAAACAACCCTGCCACATGTAACAGTAATGTTTGTAGTAGAGGCAAAAATCAAAATTAAAAGGTTCAGGTACATTTTTGTGTGAGTTACTAACAGTTCCAATAGTATGAGACTGTGACTTAGCAAGGTAACTGGACTCACATTATCACACAAATCCATCTTGCCAGGCTCCATCCTCCTGCTGCTGCCTGTCTTGGCACCTCCTGGCTAAATATAGGTGATCTGTTTCAGATCCACAAACAAATCAACTTTCAGGCTATCCATTTCTGGCTGGTAGACTTGTGACTGGATCAGTCAGTGTCTTTTGAGGAAATACTGGCATGTGCTATGGCCATGGTTTACTTTTGTGTCACTAAAAACACAACAAAGGTGGCTATGATGGTCAGCGAAGACGCTGCTGTAGAATCAGTGTTCTCTGAACTGGAGAGTATTCATTCATTAAGAGAAAAGCAAATAACACTTATGGCTTTTCTTGATGGGAAAAGATGTTTTGTTCCTCTCCCAACCAGCTTCGGTAAGAGTTTGATTTACCGAGCGGCTCCGCTGCTTATATTGTTGTTGATTGGATTGATTGAAGTCAGTTCGTGATAGACAGTGACAAACAGATGGTCTATCCAGTCACCCGCAAAATATTTTTTTCAAAACGCCTGCCCTTTTCCAAACTCTTTCCATTGGAGCCTTCCCAGATGGATGTGTGTGTAACAAACCATCGGGTGCAATTAGGTTAACTCGGCTGCTAAATGGAAATGCAGCTGAAGAGTATTTTGAGTGTATACATAGTGGCTCTCGTACAGGTGAATAAACAATAATTTGGTGGAAAAACAGGTGTTCAGATATAATTTTTTCTCTGTTAAGCTGATTCTTTCTTTATCTGTTTGTGTTTGACTGACTCTGTATCTCTCCATCTCTCTTCGCTTCCTCTCTCAGGGTTTGGGCAAAACTATCCAGGCTATAGCGTTTCTGTCCCTGCTGTATGAGAAAGGAATAGACGGTCCTCACCTCATCATTGTGCCAGCCTCCACACTAGGTAACAGTCTTCACAAGTCACAGTCTTGGCATACCTTTTTTTTAATGATGTAATCCGCTAGCATACACTAAGTTGAGGATGTTTAGGATAACAATATGTTTTTTCTGTTGTCTAGGACCATGTTTACACAAAACATTTTGTGAGGAGTAAAAAAAATGTAAAAGTTGCCCTTGGGAACAAAAAAATTTATTGGTGATTAAAGACATTTCTGCTGTTTTGTCCCTCTGCCTTGTAGATAATTGGGTCAGAGAGCTGAAGCTGTGGTGTCCAAGCCTCACAGTTTTAGTATATTATGGTAAGACTCCACATTCATCTTTTAACATTCAAATATCTCCTGTTGTCTTTCTCATAAGAACCATACAATTGATTTGGGTATGCACAAAGAAGCTAAGGAGGGCTCAGTATCGTCTTGTGGGGAACAGTGTCTTAGCTCATATTTAAATCAACAGCAGCATAAGGTGTTTTTGGACCGCAGGAACCATTTCATGGTTCTAGGAACTCAGTTCTAAGAACCTCCTGTTTTATTGCATTTGCACCGCAGCAACTGTAACCATCTAAGACACCATAAATTCCTTCTTAAGAAATGAGAGAGATTGTATTTTTGAGGCAGTGCTGTTGGTGTGTGTGAATGGGTCTATGCAGGGTCTTTTCTTTTTTTAAAGTTTTTAGACAAAAGTATAGTAATAGCAATTACCCATATGTTCTGCACAGGATCCATGGAAGATCGCCGCTACCTCAAACACGACATCCTCAATGAAACTGTTAAATTCAGCGTCATTGTTACCACGTGAGCAGAAGAGCACACACACACACACCCTGTGTTGTAATTTACGTATTGTTAGAGTTAAGATTCCACTATAAGACCAGATATGTTCCTCAAGCAAAATGTCACTCACACATGTACACAAAGTCATTTTTCTTTTTCATCTGTTTTGCTCATGTTTGACCTTTTTGCAGGTATAACTTGGCCATAGGAAACGATAGTGACCGCAGCCTGTTCCGTAAGCTGAGTCTGAAGTATGCTGTGTTTGATGAAGGTCACATGCTGAAGAACATGAACTCTTTGCGCTACCGACACCTTATGGCTATTAATGTTAGTTCGCTTACATTTTGTATGTGTTTTATTGACACCCCCCCTCAAAGTTTTTTATTTCTTTGGTACTGTATCTTCATATTTGTCATCAGAATTTTTGACAGTGTGTATTTCTCTCTTCCCCTGCAGGCAGAGCATCGTTTGCTGCTGACAGGAACTCCTTTACAGAACAACCTCTTAGAGCTGATGTCTCTCCTGAACTTCATCATGCCCTCTATGTTCTCCAGCTCAACTACGCAGCTCTCCAAAATGTTTTCTATGGTGAGTGAGTGTGTATTAAACTGTAATGAAGGATTGGGTTGGTTTCTGTTTTTTACAGAACCTACTATGACCAACATCCACTAGAGAAAACTCACATCAGTCACAAGTTGGTGCAGGTTATGCTGTCTGGGTTTAACAATACTTTGATATGAAGTCTTGTTTTAATTTGTGCCCATTTACTCTGAGAAGGTTATTTCAATATGCATTCACACCCTCACTGTGACATCTTACCTTTATTGTATCTACTGGTCCTCCACGACCTCAAGTCCTGTGAAAAATCAATTCACAAATATAAGCAACAACAGTAATGTTTTTGTTGAAAGCTACAGAAACAGGCCAGAAGAATTCAAGTTTTTTTTTTTTTTTTTTTTTGC
>JAQLOL010000022.1:1990539-2006065 GCA_029783665.1 Naso thynnoides | reverse complement strand
TATAGTAGAAATTGTAAAACAATAAAAATGTAGTTGTGTAGTTTTATCTCTTGATATAAACTGAATGTAAAATATGTAGCCTAATTTCTGCTGCTAGATGTCGCTCTATCAAAACAATAAAAACAAAAGCGTGGTTTGTCGACTGTGTAGCGTTTCTCCTCTGAAGATGAACTTTTTTTTTTTGAGTGGGTGTCCTTTCTCGCTGGTGTTTCCTGGAAGTTAATGACAGGCAGAAAAAAAGAAAAGAAAGAAAAAAAAAGAAATGTATGTTGCCATTAATAAAATGACGAATTTCTCCGAGTTTGAGCGGTTGTATATTTTAAATGTAGATGTTTTTGTTTATAAATTGGCTCTATGTGAAAGTGCAATTATTGCTCAGTATTAAAACATGTTCAGGCTATTTAAACATTTGAAGTGTCAGAAATTTGTCAAAATATATCAGGCCGAGCCTGTTTCCCAGATGGCTCCTGAAGGACAGAATCAGCTTTATTATCATACTTCAGGCAGCGGAGCCTCCTCTGTTTTTGGTTTTGATTTGTTTTGTTTTGCTCTCAGCCGGATGTTGTTGAAGGTGTGTGATGTGCCATAGCCTCCCAGAAGGAGGCGGTGGTCTGACAGGCTGGGGAGAGAGAGACCTGTCGGCTTACGTCGCTCTCCTCCCCTGAGCATGTGACCGTGTGATCACAGAGCGGCAGCCAGGCTGATTCACACAACTTGTGACCAAAGCAGCGGCGGCAGGGACAGACAGCAGCTCCGCTCCCCGCGTGATAAAAACCGGACCGCAGCACCTTCACAGCCCTCCTTCAGACTCTTCATCTCCGCCAGACAACATGGACTGCGGAATTTTCACATCCAAGACAGTCCTCCTCTTCCTCAGCCTGATATTCTGGGTAAGTCGCGCTGTTATTTATTCCACCTGCAGAGATTTGAAATCAAGCCGACGGCTGTCCGGGATGGCGTCAATAGCGCAGAGTTTCCCTTTTCTGAAATAATCGCTTTTTGTTATTCTGTTATCTGAGTCCGTGTGTTTGAATCAGATATGACTTAATAAACAACCTCACCTGCCCCAGTTTTCTGACCTACACAGGCGCCATCGCTCTATTCTGCACTTCCTCATTTTTGTTTTACCTTAATATAGCTCGAAATTGTTCAGTTATTTCCCCAAATCCAAAAAATTTTCAAAAAGTTATGAGTAACATTTCTCAGAAATTCTCAGTTGCGGCCCAGTGGAGTTCAGGGGAACTCTGATTTACCGGATTTTGGTGTTACATTTTATCAGTGACTCAGCTTGAGCTTTGACTCAAATAGAATTGTGCCACAGGTCATTTCAAGCAGTCAGTGTTCAGCTCTTTTTCAAAGGAAAATAAGTTTGGTAGGGGCAAAGCAAACGTCTCTGTGTGTCTGTGGCTGAGGACTGCTTATTGGATTGAGAAAGAACTGGCCTGTGCATGAATATTTGCAAGGGAAAACACAGACATGGTTCATATGCTGTCTTGAATTCAAATATCCCCACATCAACTTCAATACTTCCTTATTCCAGTTCTCTCCAGTTGAATGCTTTGTCTGTTTCTCTCACGCAAATGAATGTTTTCCTCATTTCTAAAAGGTAAAGTGAGTTTGATTGATTATAATGATGTTTAATGTATGTATGGTCAATTAAATTTCATCCTATTTCCTTCACAAGGTGTCACACACAGCATCCAGCATGTCTACCAACATATTCCTATCATTTAGCAAAAGGCTGCCCACATACTTCACAGGTTTTCTAGCTGCAAAGCAGCAAAAACTCACTTCTGTCACCTGTAAAACACAGATCTCAAAACATCACCCACACCTGGATTTGTCCTGTATTCTCAAACAGGTGCAGAACCAGCCAAACATACTGAAACATAAAATTGAGCTTTTTTGCTTAAATTTTCCTCTGATTTATCAGACCAGGTTGAAGTTAGATTCTGTGACATACAGAAGAGAAAGTCCCCACTGTTGTCTTCTTGTGCCGTCATTGAATTTCTTGATAAATCACGAAGCATCTATAGGACATGACGGAACAGTGCTGGTTTATGCTGTGAGGAAGTGCACATTTTTGAACAGTTTAACTAACTTCCGCATTGGAGAGATGTTTGGAATTGTCAGAAAAAGCCATGATTCAATTAACATATTAAATTATCCTTTTAAACTCTGCTTGACCCACTAGTAGGTCTGCTTCTATGAATTCATATCACGCAGATAAACAATGTGCAAATTCACAACAGTACATTTGTAGTAAACGATGCAATTAGTGTCTAATTTTGTCTGTGATTTAAAAGGAAAATTAGAGTTTAAAAGGTTTCGTGTGTTCTGAATGTCTGGAGGCAGAACTAGAAGCGTTGCAACTGCTTTCCCTTCTGAACTTTTCCAACATGTCTGCCTCCTGAAACGCAGTCTGAGATACGGAACTAGTACATTTCTCCCCCACTAAAATCTGCCCGGGTGATCAAGAAACATCGCCTCAGAGGTTCCTCACATTCCACATGGGTGACAGCGTGCATGGGAGCTATACGTTGTGTAAGCCTCTTTGTGCTGCTTCTTAGGCACAAGATCAGAGTTTCTGAAAAGATTAGGGGTGAGAAATGGAGAGCAGGCGGGGGATAACTACCCTGCAGCGATCCCGTGACTGTGGAATGATTAAGAGAGGTGAGTCATGAGGCTGAAGTGGAGGATGAAAAATTGTAAGGCCTCACAAAACACTTACATGCTCACATACGAACAACGACAGAAAAAGTCGTCCATTTCATCTCAAGGGAAGTGAAACTGAGACTGACTCTTGTGGGCTGACATGCATTAAGGGGGAGTTTTCAAGTAGTGGTTTGGGCTTTTTGTGCTGAAAGTTTTCCATCTGTCATGAAAGGGGACATGTAGCTGAATAATTTTCTTTTATTGTCATGTTTTGACTGCCACCAGCATACAGGCCGGCTTTGCACAAACAGTTGTATTTAAGGATAAACCAGTTTGCCGTTTAGATTCTGATGCTGTTTTCAAGCTTATTGGCCTTCTTTATCACGCACTGGAGTTTAAATCAGGTCAGTAAATCTCAAAGGGCAAAAAGAAGTCACGAGTGCAGATAATGACATCAATACTTCCCAGCTATTGTTTTTTCTGAACAGTTGTCTGTTTTGTTAAAGTTATCTCAAGTCTGACACGCCAGATTTTGGGGGTTTTTTGTCAGTGTGATTCCAGTTTGATTGTGTGTCTGCACAAAATTGGCTGATATACATGAAGTCTTATGATGGTGAGCTCTTCATTAAAGCATGGCTTGTAGAAAAATCATAATGATGGTGTGACTTCAGGCCAGACCCTCATCTGACTCCACGTGGACAGACTGTCAGTGACCTTAAATTCCTTCCAGTGTGTTCAGAGTTTACAGATGGAAGTTAGCCTTTAGCTAACTCTGTCATACTTTCAGCATGTTGACACACACTTTCCTTGTTCAATAAAGTAATAAACTAAACTTTACTGCCTGTCTTCATAACATGAGATCACAGCAGATAACAAAAGGAAGACACATCCCTTTGTTCTTCATCTGGCAGCGTTTTAACAAGCAGCTTTGCTCTCTGTTTATAGTCTATTGTATGTACGACTGTTGCGAGACTGCTGTACGTCACCACCTCTCCTGTCTGGGAATGCTGGATAATGATTCTCCTCAACCGATGTCAGTGACTGATAATAACCTGATTTTCATGGCCAATAGGATACAGTAAACTAGGGCTGAACAATTAATGAAATTTAATCGATATTGCAATACAGCCCACTGCAATTTTCAAATCACATCAAGGTACAATTATGTTTAAGGGGAAATGTGTGTCAGAAATGTAATTTAATTCAAATATTGTGGTGCTGCAGAGTTATCCCAGCCCACACATTACATTCTACAGGCCTAAGAAAACATCTTTGTTTGGTGAGATCCCTGCAGTAATCACAGTGTAACGATTTTCTTGTCTTTTTTAGTGAAAATGAGTATAAGGATTTTAAAAAATTCCAATTTTCTCTTATATCGCAATTCATACCGCAATCGCAATATTAGTCCACATAATCACAATTAGATGTTATTTCAAAATTGTCCAGCCTTACAATAAACCATAATTTCATGTTTCTGTTCTTGTTTATAAACACTTGAGACAAAAAAAGCCTAAAATGTCGAGAACAAAGATAGAAGATTTAATAATCCAAAAACCAGACCCTGATGAAGACTCAATGTCGATTCGTGTTGGTCTGTTTTGTTGCTTTTGCTCATAGAATAAATCAAGTTTAATTTACCTTGAGACAGAGTGCCTCAGCTCTTTTTCATGACTGTGTTCTTCACAGATATCTATATACACACAGCAAGACTTTATGAACCTTGTGTTTTCTGCCTGACTGAAGAGCACCTGTCTGAGTTTTGATCCCCGTAGTGCTTCCTTTTCCTTCTTTGAACTGTTAACAATCCATAGCTCTGACTTTAATTATTTATTTTATTTAACCTTTGTTTAACCAGGTTGGTCCCATTGACAGTAACAATCTCTTTTTCAAGGGAGACTCGACCAAGACAGTCAGCTGCAAAAACACAAAGTTGCAGACAGACACTCAAAGGGAGACAAAACACAGTTCACAAGTACTAAAGTTTACATTAACAGGAGAACTACCTATGAGTCAAAAAGAGAAATTCCTGAAAGTCGGATGTATACCCAGGCAAGCTAAAAACATCGACATGCTATAGAATCTACTGATAAGTCTTTCATTTTAGATTTAAAAAACATTAAATAACAACAGCTTCTTGAGTTTCAAGTCCTTTTGCAACAAATTCAAGGCTGAGGGTGCTGAATACCTACAGATCCTTTTCCAAATTTCTGTCCCAGTGTTTGGGACAGAGAGCATAAAGAGATCCTGAGAACGCAGTGAATACTGTCTGGCACTTTTCTGTGTGATTAAAAACACAAAGGTAGTGTGGTAGCAGAGCAAGAATTGCCTTATGTATAAAGGTGTGGCAATGGAGGAGCCTACGGGATGCCAGAGCAGACCAACCCTACCCAAGAATACTTTACTACTTTTTCCTACTCTTGAACTGTAGCAGTAAAAAATACAAAAAATACAGTCCACACCAGCAACAATATGTTTAACTCTCAAGTCTACACTGCATGACAACAGCATACTGTGCTTCTTCTTCCTCTTGTTCCACTTCTTCCTCTGTGTTTGTTGGTCGACACAGATAAACTTTAAAGGTGCACATACTGCATCAGAATATGTAGATGCTGTGCTTGTTAAAGAAACTGACTTCACGTTTTTGCCTCTTTTTGTGACCAATGACGATAAATAGCCAATAAAATGTATAATGAGCTGATAATTGATGCTGAACCGATAAATATTTAGCATCCTCACAGTGTAGTTTTTGTCAAAACTGTCATGTTGTTACTAATTTTGTCTATTTAAATCCCTGTGAGGAACTTTTTACTGGTTATGCAACAGTCTAAATTTAATACTCGTCCCTCCATCTTACCTACATCAGTGAGGAAACTGAACATTACCATCCTGTCTTTTACAATTCCTTTGCTCGGTGTGCTCAGTCAGTGAAAACGCTACCAAACGCTTTATGACTCACAGACCGGAAGAGAAGATTTGTTGTTTACGGGAGTGATCGCTCAACTGTTCCCTTTTTTTCTTTTTACTTTCTGTGATTGAAAGCAGGAGAATGTTTTTCTTTAAATAATTTCATTGTTTTGTGTTTATGGCTGAACTAATATTGTGTAAATAAGTGGCGTGTTTCTTTCACTACCTTCCAAAACAAATGCTCGTGCTAGATAAGATCTTTGCAGTGAGATCACGAGCAAGGTCAGACAGTAAGCAGCACCACTTTTGTCCGCATGAGCCGCAACAATCAACACAAAATGAGAGTTCCTCAAAAGGGCTTAAACGGCTCTCTTTACCGGAGCACAGAGAGAAAGACAGATCATGCGGCAAATTTCTTGGATCACTTTGTGTTTGTTTCTCAAGGACTTTGTTAAATGCAAAGTCTCAATGTGCTGAAGTTTTAACGATAAAATTCAGTGATCCATTTCTAGATGATTGTTGTCCCTTTTGGCACCAGCCTAAAGAACGGGCAGAAATTGTCCAGATGTGGAGACTGTGCGTCAGTGTAGCTCTTAGCTCTGTATCGGGTGATTTGTAAAGCAGATAAACATGTACACAGATCAAGGGTCTCTGGTTTGTCCTTGTTTTCATGTTAGTTGCCAAAATAAAGGATGTATGGAACAGTCTTTACATTTACTCTCAACTCTTCATCTATTAAAAATGTTAAACATTGACTGTTCACTCTCATAAGCACATTGCAAACTTTTCAGATGAATTAACATTGTGACGTGTGAATGTTTTCTCCCCTCTGTAGGCTGCAGGAGCGGCGTTGGCCTACGTCGCTGCCTATGTGATCCAGAGCTATGACACCTTTGGCAGCTTTGTTCAGGACAAGTACACGCTGATCCCTGCGGTCATCATCATCTGCATCAGCTTGGCCATGTTTGTTATTGGTCTGGTGGGATGCTGCGCCACACTACGGGAGTCCAAATTCGGCCTTAGCTTTGTACGTTCATATTTTTGTGTGTGTGTTTGTAACAGGAGATTTGCAGTCTGGTTCTTGTGTCGTCCTCCGTTGCCGCCATATTTTCACCTTCAAGTATCTTATAGATCATTAGTTATGATCTGTGATGTCCGATGTTTCATTTTTGTAACCGTTTCACTGTGTTTTCATTTCATTTTATTTTTCCTCACTAATTCCCCAATAACTTACCTGGTTTTCCTTCCTCTCCAGTTCTTTCTGATCATCATGCTGATCTTTGCGGCTGAAGTTGCTGCTTTGGTGTTCAGCTTTATCTACCGAGGCAAGGTTAGTCACACACATGTTCGTTGTTACAAAATGTTTGCTGCTGATTGTAAACTGTGTTAGATATTAGAATATATTTGTCTGTCCAGATAAGCGGAGACCTGGAGCGCTCCATGACTGAAGTCTTTTCAAGGTACAATGGAGAAGAATCTCCTGACACCTCAGCTGTGGATCAACTGCAGAAACAGGTTGGTGTTATATTTTCTGTGTATTAATAGCTTTCCAACCTTACTTGTACTTTCATTCTCCTCCACATCTTCTGCTTTGATTGCAATCTCTCTCGAATGCTTGCTTTCATTTCCCTCTTTTGTATGTTCCTTTTGCTCCTCAGTCTGCCATTCTTTCTCTTAGCTAAAAACAAAGTGCACTGTGTGTTTTGTTGGTGGGTATTCGTGTGGATATTTGACCTTATGTAGGCAAAATATGTTAGGTTGAGCTGATAAAACTCGTGCTAGTGCAATTTTATATGCGTGCTCTCTTTCTCAATCTGTTTTTCTTGTTACTCTGGTTACTCTTTACGGATCATTTCCATTTAATTTTCTTTTACAAGATGTTCTTGTGTGTTAATGCAAGAAGGAAAAAATTCATACATCTGCTTCCGTCTAAACTCTGTCTGGGTAATGTGGTAACTTTCTCATTGAAGTCCCAAAAAGCAGGTGGGTTGAAAGCTTAAAAAAGAAGTTCAGCAAATAAACTAACTTCACGCCTCCTTGGATAAGCTGTGTACCATGACTCTCTCACCATTATATGTTGATGATATGGCAACATTCCTTTTTTCTCTCTCTCTCTTTAACTGTTAAAGATTGATCTAATTTTCAGTCATGTATTTTTTGACCCCTCTTTGGTTCTTTATTCACTCCTGCCTGTTGTATTTTTTTCTCTGTGCAGTTCCAGTGCTGTGGTGTCAGAAACGCCTCCAGCTGGACCAACACCACCTGGTATACCAGCCACAACAGCACAGTGCCTAAGTCCTGCTGTAAAAACATGACATCCTCACAGTGCACTGGCAGTCTGAATCAACCTGACCTGCTTTTCCCAGAGGTAAATCATACAAAAGCACTTTGCCCCTTCTGACATAGAAGTTTTTATTGCTCTATGAGTGCTTTTAGCTGATCTTTTGCCTCTGAGGCAATAAAGCAAGATATGCATCTGCAGTGCGTGCACTTACAGTACTTGTTCCCATGTATTTCAGGGTTGTGAGCCCAAGCTGGATCAGCTCCTGCAGAGTGTATTGGGTTACGCCATGCTAGTCATTCTGGGCTTCGCCATCATTAAGGTAAAGATGATCACATACAGTTTAACAGCTTTGAACTGCTGCAAATCCAACTCTTTTTATTATCGCAATGCACTAAGCTACAAGTCCATACATTGTGGAGGTATAGCAAATGACATCTACTCCTTCCTATGCACTGATGTACCTCTCAGCTGTATGTTTCCCATCCCTGCATTACTTGTATGATATGTGAGCGCTTGGAGTTCTGTTGAGGAAAATTACTAATGGAAGATTACTTGTCTGCAGATGTGCTCATGTCAAAGTACAATGATAGCTCTGTTGAGGGCTACTCCTTGACAAAGAAAAGGATCAGTGTGCTGTCCTGACAGCTATTTCAGCACTTACACACTTTACTGAGTTAGCCTTTTTTAAAGTGAGTTTTCTAAGAAAGTTGAACTTAGAGATCAAATTACATGGGATGAATGTCTGAATGACCTGATTGTTTTATAGACCAGAGGAAGAGGACAGTGCTTACTGAAAGATTAAAAAAAAGATGGCACAGATGCAAGAATGATATGTTCTTTCATAGCAATTGAAATACTTGAGCTTGTCTGAGAGAGTGAATTTTAAAAGCTTGTGTCTGATTACCTTCATCTTTCCTGTTGCAGTTCTTTGGCATGCTGAGCGTATGTGTGATCACCTGTCGAAGCAGCAGCCGGAGGAGTGGCTACCAGCCTCTCTATGCCTGAGCCACTGGCTGCCACCGCCTTCCACCGCCTTCCACCTCCTCATTTTGCTTGACTAGGTTTGCTGAACAAATACTTGGCACAGAAGCATCCAGGCCAATCAGTGAACAGATTTTAAGTCTTATTGAACCAGTAAATATATAACGTACACACAGAAACTTGGCAAACCTTGTTCCAGGCTAAATGGGATCATAGCTGATCATTCCTCCGTACATTAAATCAGCATAAATGTTCCTCTGATTGGTTAAATCATTTTGATGAATGTGAATGAGGCTTTCAAATTTGAGTTATTGTCTAAGTTTCCCTCTTTGGGGAGTTTTATGATCAAGTTTCCAAGTTGCTGAGCAGCTAAAGCTTTCTGTACTGTCTCGCCCCATCTATGACTTTCTTTGGAATTTGACACATATGACAATAGCAAAAGACACCAGTTTGAAAGTAATTAATAGAAATTTCTTTCTCTTCAAAGCATCTTTAATTTTACTTCTAATGCTGACTGTAAACCTAATGAGGCTGCCACCAAATCGCAGGAGAGGAAAGGTGACAGAAAAAAAACTATGTCGGACAATCAGGCTTCTACCTGTAAATCTTGCTGAGCCTTCTCACTCTACTGCATTGTGTAGATATTCTTTTAAAGAACATTATTCTATGGCATGTAACATAATGACGAATTTCAAATTGTATTTTAAGCTTTCTGTGATTGTGAACACAAGGGGTTTATTGCCTTATTAAGATATAGAAACATAGACATGTTATGGTCAGTTTACTGTATTAAATGAGTTTCTATGTAGGTCGACTTTTTTGTGTTTGTTATGTTTCTAAATTAAACAGGTGAATGTTTCCCAATACTTTTCAAGTTTGCAGCAGTTTTGTCACTTTTTTATCTCCTATCCTCTTGTGTTTTCAGTTGTTTAACATTTAGTAATTCTGTAAAAGGATATTTTTCCAGCAGGCCAATGTTGGAGAGTGAATGTTGAGCAGCACATTAAATGTGACACATGCTGGTTATCTCTCTCTCTCTCTCTCTGACCTCCTGACTCTGCTGATAAAGAGGCCCGTAGTGCTGCACGTACAGATGATAGGAGCGCTCATCTTACAAAAAACCTTGTCATCATTCAAAATGACAACTAAAAATATAAACTCATGTTGAGGTGCGTCACAGTCATCATGGAGCACAGATTAAAGGACTGGTGAGGCTGTTGATGCAACCATTAGTAACGTTAAAACCAAAGTGAACTTTTTTATTATAAATTCAAACCAGCTATCCAACAAATATTTTCTCCCCTTTTTCCACATCTAATCTCTGTATTATACAAACATTTTATTTGCATCAACTGCACTGCTGTACGATTGTGCATTATCGCATTCACTGCTTTGTATTTTTTCTGCAGTAACAGAGAAAATCCTGCAGGTGGTGTTAGAGAAGCAGCAGTATTCTGGTGAAGGGGCCCAAAAAGCCCAGTATGTACTCTCTTTAGTGGGAGTAGAGGATAAATGAGTCTGTGTTTTGTCATTCAGTTATTATCATTGTATATTAAACGAAAACACATGAACATAGTTTTTAAACAATGGTTTAAATATGATTACTGGATGATTTCGAGCTTATTCTGGACAATTTTGTATGCCCTTCATATGGACAAAAACTTTAATGTTACTCTTTAATTGTATTAGTATTTCAATGAACTGCTTTTTATGTGATTAACTCCTCTCTCTGTGTGCACTCTGCTGATGTAAACAACCCTGTTGCTCTATCTCCAGTGTGTGTCCCTCTCATATCTCATGACTGCATATCTTATTCAGACCATATCCTCTCTGCTCCAGGCCGTGTTGACATTTAGACAGGCTGGTTCTTTTGAGAGAAACCTGTTGGCGCAAGCATGGCGAGATAACCTTGTCGGCTCTGAGGCCTGTTTCTGTCCCTTCTGTCTCCAACTGTTTCTCTGTCCCTCTTTCACTCCTCTGTCTGTTTATCTCTGCGTGCTCATGTCTGTTTTATCAGCTCACCTTTTCTCTCCTGCCATACGTCTTTACATTTGCCATGTATTTGCATCTCTATCTCCTCCCAAGGCTGCCCATCTGTTTTCTGTTCTGTGTCCTTGTTTTTCTCAACTTCTCTCACTGTGTCATGTATCAAGTGTTAATACTTGATATGAGGTGGTGCAGCAGGGAAGATAGCACTCTTTCTCAGTAATGCTGCACACAATAATACAAATCAATCTGAACTGAGCAGCTGCATTTTGGAGTACATTATCAGTAAGCTATGCAAGAACAGAAACCAAAAAGATATTCATAGATTGTTAGTGTCTGTCCCCTCACACTGGCTGCTTGATGTATACAGGCCACTGACATGAAGACTTACCTGAAGGAATCCCACCACACACGATGATGATGAGCTCTTATGAGAAGTAAATAAATGTTATTAACAGCCAAGAATGCTGCAAAATGTAGGTTTTTGTTTCTTGCTTTTGTCTGCTGTCTTTGTTTTGCAACCTTTTAATGGGTTGTTTAATTTGGTTTCTATTTTTACTTGATTTTGTCCTTTTGATATATAAATCTTAGTGGTTAGGGGTAGAGATGTTGGGATGTTTGGTGATGATAAGTTTGAGTGTTTTTTTTTTTTTTCAAGTTTGCTATATGACTGGAAAACTGAAAAAAAAGATTGTGGGGAAAAAAGTTACAGCAAAACAAACCAACCTTGTTAAAGGGATATTCCCAGGAATTCATCATTACCTCCTTAAATTTGGGGCCCTTAGGCTACCCAGTCTCCTATGAATCTGACCACAGTTAGCTCAGCTTGATTAGCATTTTAAAAGTGCCTTTTAATGTCAAGGCATTGCTATTTTAAGTGTGTTCTTGTGAATAGCATTGCTAGAAAGCTTCTTGTGATTCCATTCATGCAGACCCTTAAAAGATCCAATCAAGCAGCAGGTTCAGTCACCACTTCTGTCCAACCAACAACATGCGTCGTGGTATTCTGCAGATTAATAACATCCCGTCAGAAACTATCCTGTTCAAATGGCAAAACGGAATGAGGGATTAATCTTTTATCTTAGCAGCTAATGTTAATATTTCAGGTTGAAAAGGGTTTAAATAACATATTTTACATCTTGGTTTGTGGTCTCTGGGCTTCAGGAAACTTGAAAGTTACCCATCTAGCTGTATGAAGCCATTTTATGCTTTTTTTTTCAGTTGCTTTTTACAGTTTTAAAATTAATCCAGCTTTTTCAGTTGTTCAATTTGTTTTGCTGTACTGCTTCAGAAATGTTTTGTGGACTACAAAACGGTTCCTTCTTCGTTAAGATGAGTACATAATGACTGAATTTCCTTTTTTTTTAATGAGCTATTCCTTTAATGAGCCTCTTCAAATTCCAGACAATTTACAATTTAAGTCTTAAGCCAACTTTTTCACTTTCAAGCATACTGTATTTAAATAGGTTTAGTGGTACCACTGCTGACAAGTAAATTGACCTTCATGTGTAAAATAAAGGACTGTGCCTTTAAATATGGAATTTGCAGACCTTTAAAGGGCGCAGATCAGCTGTTCTTCCCTGTTTTAGAACAAGCGCTGTGTTTAGCAGTTTTATTGACACCTTAAAGATAAGAACGACCTGAAAAGGGTTGAATTCACTGAGATGAGAGCTGCTTGTGCATATGATTAGGTGTGTGAGCATTTGCTATTCCCCTATGAGTCATCTTTGCACACCTACAGATGAGCCCTCGTCTCCTCTGTGGGTCAAAGCATTCAGCACAACCACATGCCAAACGAGCCGATCAAGCCAGACGTGTCACACACAAATTTCAGCCCGACCTCTAATTTATTTATTTCCTTTCCAACTCAAAGGGGGAGGGGGGGTCTGTTTGAGGGATGTAACCTGAGGACACACACACAACAGAGCTGCTTACTCTTTGCTGAAGGGCAGACAGGCAGTTTGTGTTTGTGCAGGGATCCCAAGACTCTTGTTCAGTCCGTTCCTTCATGTAACATTTCTATTACTAAACAAATTTTCTGGATCTGCTTTTTTTGAGGCATATCTGCTTTTCTGTTTCATATGATTAGAAAGGAGAGGACTTTATATGACACAAAAATATAAACAAATGTGGATCCAGTTCGGTGTCAAGGTTTAGTTTGACTGTTTCCCCTCTACCTGTCTTCTCAGAGCAAATTCATAAATAATGACACTGTCAAGATGAGGAGCAGGTGCTGCTGACAATGTGTGTGTGTGTTTCTGTAAATAGCCACCCACAGACACTGTGATGTCTCCATTTGTCAGATGCTATCACTGTTAATTAGAAGGGCCACATGAACAAAAGGGGAGCAGAAACAGAGAACAAAGACATAAAACAATTTTTAAAAGAAAACAGCAGCAGTCTCACAGTATTATCCACATTATTCATAATTTTCTAAATTTAATCTTCAGAGCTTAAGTCTTTACAAGAGATGTTTACATAGCCTGACTGCTTCTTCCTCATTTTTTAACTCTGTCCTGATCCCTCTGCTTTTCTTTCTGTGCTTGTAATCTTCTTTTTATCCTTTTTCTCATGTTTTACTTGAGCAGTTGTTTTAAGCTCGTGATTTTATCTTTTTTTTTTTTTTTTTTTTTTTTTATAAACCCCAGTGGCGACTGACTTCCCATTTACTTCCAGCTACCTTTGCATCCAATGTACTCCTCCCTTGGAATTTCAAAGAGCTGTCCCAAATGATTCATAAAATGCTAACAAGAGTTTATTCTAGCTGGTTCATCGGAGCACAGTTTTATTTTCTGCCTCCTCATCATTCTGTTGCAGACAATGGCAGGTTGTGATGTTGCAATGCCTCTGAAGCTGTGTCAGTGCAGTAAAATAAAGATACTCACAGGAGACACCAAGCATATAAGAATACTGAAATGCTGAGACTGAAGACTAACTGATATGTCAGTGATATTGTGATGTTAAGCCGATGGAATGTGATTTTAAGAAAACCGGGTATTTCTTTAGGTGAAAAAAGAGATTCTATCATCCATTATAAAACGTCTTTGTTGCATTTTCTGACAGCTTTCCTGTTAATAAAAACATCTGGAAGGAGGTTTTGCTCTGACGCACAAGCAACAGAAATATGTGACAATTTCCTCTCCCTCATTCCAACTGTAACCCTGTCTTATCTTACTGCTGCACAGGAGAAGGAACAGATACACACCTGGAAGATGTACTACTAAAGGCTTAAGTTAAGGCAGGTCATACAGGGCGTGCAGTACTGCCACAGTTGTTGCTTGGGAAGGGATGAGCATCTCTCTGTCTCTCTGATTTCTCCAACAGCACCAGCTCTCTGATTGCAGCTTCCCCTTTGCAATCACAATGCAACCAGTGACCCATCACTGAGTGGCTTCCATTAAGCAAATTATTCGTCAGATTTCTGCATCACACCTGTAACTAAAAGGGTGATGAAATAAAATTTTAAAAATGTAGCCTCCAGGTTGATGAGAAATGAGAGAGAGACTTGTTTCAGGGTGATTGGATGCTGTGGATTGGCATTCCCATTTGTCACTTGATGAAGCAGGAATAGCACATAAAATCCCAGTGACTCTCATCTGCTCTTCTCTTTGAACTGGGTTCATTACATTAGGTGACTCTTGGGTGTCTGTTCTATCTCTAGCCTTTGTCCTCTCTGTTAATCCTGCATAATCATTATTACATTCACCATGACCTGCCTTTCTTTCTTTATCTCTCCCCCACTGCGATTACTTTCACAAGAACCTCAAATACCCTCAGTCACATATAGAACAGATTACTATACAATGCAGCCAGAAGACATTGCAACAGATAAACTTGTGGTTTTGTTTTCCTCTAGTTCTGCTCTGTCTTCATGAGGGCCAACAACCCACACAGTGCATCAAGTTCACTCAGTTTTCTGGAGTTGTCAGATGTGTGATTTTTGGGAAAAGAAAGAAATCACAAACTGAACCGAAACATTCAAAAACAAAAAAGAAATCAAAATGTGAGAGCAGAATTTTCTTTATCATAATTTTGTAGCCTACTTGTACCTATTTTTTAGTTCCCCTCTTGTTTATAATGAACATTGACCTAAAAAAAAATCATTTCACTAATGGAGTTTTGGGGTCAACAGCGAGGCTGACCTGACTGACTGTCTAAAAGAGACCTTCAAACAGTTTTTTTTAATTTAACAAAAGGGCCATAAGATAGCAAAGAATTGCTTTTGTCTGACAATGATAAAGTGGAACACTGCTTTTTCCAGTGAAGTCAGGTCCCTTTTTTTATAGATGACATGCGTAGCATATGCTTAAGATCTCTTGTATTTGAAATAACTACATGCTTCAGCATCCATGCTGCTGTAAAAACATTCAGTTACTATGAACAAAGACTCCTCTCCAGCTTCCTCTCTGGAAAGATCTCAAACAAACCATTCCTGCACATGTCAGGATGGCAGATGATCAAGCTGGGATAATCAACAATCACTGACAGTTTGTGCTGCCCCAAGTTCAGAGACCAGTGAGTCCAGCAGTCCTGCAACACCAACCCAGCGAGGTCAGCTGGGATACCTGAGAAAGGAGAGAGAGGTGAGTATCTGAGCATCCATGGTGCAGTGTGTGTGTGTGTGTGTGTGTGTGTGTGTGTGTGTGTGTGCGTGTGTGTGTGTGTGTGTGTGTGTGAAGCCAATAAAGTCTGGTAGATGAGTATGAATCGGGGTGA
>JAQLOL010000022.1:1971897-1982455 GCA_029783665.1 Naso thynnoides | reverse complement strand
CAGGCAGCGATGAGAGAGAGTGGTAAGTAAAGTGCAGTGGGGGGGGGGGGGCATAAAAGGAAGTAGATGCAGGTACACGTGACATAGGGGTAAAGAGAGTATGAGAGGAAAGAGAGGTGACACAAAAGGAATAAAGAGTAGAAGGCTGAACACAGCTGTAAAACTGTGCAAAGATACAACTTATTTAACATCTTGAATTCAAGGAGTAATAGTAAAAGTAATAATAGTAATAATAATAATTATGAAATGTACTAATACTGGCCTGAAAGGAGTCATGGGAACAATTTGGCATTAGTCATTTTAGCCAGGCTTGATTATATGCAGGATAACACTGCTGGAAGGTCTAACATAAGCGTGGGATCACAATGAATAAAGGCTTGAGTCATGCCCCAAACCTGCTGATCGAGACATGGTTCACTGTAGGAAAAAAAAACAATTGCCACCTTCAGATATTAAGAAGGGAGTCACTTCTGTGCTGTCAAGGAAAATGTAATTATCAGAGGAGCTATGTGATGGTGACTGTGGTGTGATGCTGTGTTACTGGTGGCCCAAGAGATTTAACCAATGTGAAAAAGAACACAAGGCAATTTCTGGCATCCATTTTCAGTATGAAACCTCATCTGGGCTGAGATGAATCACCTGCTGTTTATATGGCAAAAATTCTTCATGCTGCAAAATATTTCTGCAAGAATAGAATAGAATTGAAATGAAATGAATTGAATTGAATTGAATTGAACTGAATTCAATTCTATTTAATTTAATTTAATTCAATTTAACTTTTTTGTCCACCAAAGTAGAAAATTGTCTTTGGCTCTCCAACATGGAAACAGAAAACTGTAAAAAACAAGTGACTACATAGAGCATGAGACATGAAAACAAGCACAATATGACACCAAGCAACAGTCACAAATAAACTAACAGTACCATAAAAACAATGGTCAATTAATAAAAACACACACAGACTCCACTTTGTGGAGTTAGGAATACTTATTGCACCTGGGATAAAAGCATTCTTAAATATATTTTTGGTTGCCAGTGAGACTCTATAGTACCAAACAAAGAGGTATAGACACTTTTTGGGCCCCTTTTGTCAACCATTAATTCATTCTTGGAATAAAAGTAAACAAAAGAAGTAAGTAAGAAAGTAAGAAAAAAGTTAAGTTAAATGTAGTATTGAAATGAAATTAGCCATTACCAACCAAGACATATAAGAACGCATGAGAATGTGCAATCCTAAATCCAGTCTTCGTCTTCTCATATCATGACTATCAAGAATTTTAAGACCCTGGGGCAGTAAAATATGTTTCTGGAGACATATGAGGCTGGGAAAAGGACAAAAAGAAAATAGCATGCAGTAAGTGCAGGGATTTGTAAGGTTGTACAGTGGAGCGATTACAGAGAGTGAGCGGTGGAGTGATTTATTAGAGGCAACGAGAGAATTAAAGATAGCAACAGGCCAAAACATCTCATTATAAATAAATCTGGTTTGGGTGTGAGCACGCTTGCCAGCGGCTCATCTCCATGCACCATGTTATTCACAAGGTGAACATTCATCGGAAAAGAAGAAGGCAGAGGGAGCCTTGTCAGAGCAGCCCTAATGAGAGGACATGTACTGTTAAACAGCAGTTCATCAAAGGCTCAGAGAAAGTCAGTGACTGCAGTAGAGATTCAGGGGAATATGTTTATTCTGTTGCAACGTATCCAAGAGCAAACTTCCATCCTCCGAGATGATATGAGATGGTGAAGTCTTTGTGGGTGTAAATCAAAAATATCCCTTCTGTGAGCTCAAGTTTGGGTTTTTTGTATCTGACATATCCAACTTCATGATTCCTCCACTCCAACACAAATAACTTTATTGAACTTCCAGCAGGATTGTGATGATGAGTGACTCGAACACCTGGTACGCATGCATGCAGACTTGTAAGCTCACAACTGAATTGTAACAAGAAGAATCTGTGGCATGCTCATCACCAACACAACTATTCTATATAATTCTGATGCTCTGTCTTTTAACTCTCTTTCCCCTCGCTCACCCCCCTCACCTGCATCTCCAGGGCTATCTGTCTGAGGGTCTGGTAACTAAGTGGTATTGCTCCCCCCGTCTGCTCCTGTCCCCCAACAACTACACCAAGGCCATAGACATGTGGGCCGCAGGCTGCATACTGGCTGAGATGCTCACTGGACGCATGCTGTTTGCAGGTACATCCACTGCTTGTCATACAGTCTCTGCTAAAACGCTGTCAACATGACCTTGATTTCCTGCAGAAACATTGCTGATCATTAGTTTGATAGCATGATGAAATATGATCCATCAGTTGTATCCAGCAGATTCATCTTTTTCATCATTAGTCCTGCGAGATCTTCTTGGAAGAAGTGTTCCTGAGAAATGTCAGCTTCTTTGTCATTTGGTGCATCTGAAAATTTAATGTGCACAGCATTTTCTTTTACCTAAACAATACAGATAAACAGCCAAAGATTTAAATAGTGATTCATGCAATCATTTTTTATTTTTTATCTATTATTGTTTATTTGGGAGTAACAGTGCATGTTTTTACATTTCTACATTTCTAGTACTTAGTAGAAGTAGGCATAGTAGTACATAGTAGAAGCAAAGTAAATACACCAGATTATAGCCAAAGGCTAATTTCCATCTGTTGTCCTTGTCAGGAGGTGTTGCCTACTATTCAAGTAACAACATAATAAACAATAGTAACAGTATTTCAAATACAACATAATCTCAAGTACAACATTTACAACAATAAAAAAGTTCACATACAAGTATCTCAAGTATCAAGTTCAAGTATAAAGTAGCTCCAGAAGTTCAAGTATCTCAAGAATAACATTACAACAATGGAAATATATACAACAATAAAAATACATACTACAAATACATTATTTACTGGGTATTATGAGTGTGTGCAGTTCTGGTTTGACCTCAGCCATCCCTTCAACTGAGTTTTACTGTAAAAGTGCTACATGTGGGGCATTCTCTCTCTGTAAATGGTAGGTTGCTCCATAAATGACGGCCTTGGACAGACAGAACAGTCTGGCCAAAGGTAGTGTGCCTGCAGGGTATCACCTCTGAGCACCAGTACCACCAATACCTATAGTAATATTATGCAGAAAGCAGCAAAATAAATGCCTGATAAGATAGAAAATTTACATCAGGCTTCTTTAAATGGCTAAATGAATACATCAGGTACAATCAGGTACATCACTCATATTCAAACATATCTTTTGTGTCCTTTATTTACTTATGTAAAGTTTTGTCAGTCAGAAATGGGAAAAAAAGGAGCTTTTAGATTACATCACAAGGTGACATCAAGCAAGAGTTAAGGAGTGTTCTTCTTCCCGGTGTCCTTCACCACTACATTCTTTTATTCTTTCACTGCAGGCTCCTTCTTTACCTGAGCAGAATAACAATGATGATACAGAAACTCTGGCTGTCTGAAGCAAATGTAGTTCCTCCTGACAGCCTGGTTTGACCTCCACCAGCCCTTTACGCCACAGGAGACATGGTGCCATAAACTCAATAGCGTCATCCGTTCCCTGTTGTTCCTCTCTGCTTGACTTTTGCCCATCAACTGTTACAGATGTGTGCTTTGCATAGCATAGTACCACCAGTCTGCACGGCACCAAATGTTTTTGTTTATCGAAGCAGAAGCAATGCACTCTCATCCACTTAGACTGCCACTGCTTGCTATTTCTGAGAGTGGCTAATGTGTTGATATAGCACCACCTACTGGTGTCCCTTAGCTTATTTAAAGGGCAAGTCTGCTGTTTATCACATGGTGGGAAAAATGCTCCTGCACTGTTCTGCTCTGAGCTAAAAAGTTCAAGCATGTTGCACTTCAGGTTCCACCACCATCAGGAACTTTAAAATATTTGCTCCTCATCAGCTGCCACAAGAGAAATACATTTAGGGAGCTTGACGGCATCTGAATCCTACTCCAACAACTCCAGCTCCCACTGTGAGCCACTTGACGCTTTAATATTCTTCAGGATTATTAAAGTGAATCTATCTGTTTAACAACTTGGGTCGTATTTGACATAAATGCCAGTCAGTATTAACCTGCTGAGGGATTTCATGCACAAACAACTGTACCAACTATGGAACCACAGCAAAGGTGTGACCACAAAAGCAACATGCCAGAAATTACTGCCTTTGTTGTCCTATTATTGATTCAGGCATGGGCACAGTATGAGACATTATGAGGCTCCTTGGTACAAACATGTAGGAGGTGCCCACAGTCACATTGGTGGTTACTTTTTGTCTCTTTTTGTGATAATTCTATGTCCCTTTTTAGTTGTTTTGTGTCTTTTTGTAGTTGGTTTATGTCTCTTTGTTGCACTTTTAGGTTGCTTTGTGGTAGTTCTGTGTCTTCTCATTGCCATTTTTGTACCTCTTTGCCTCTTTGTAGTACTTTTGGGTCACTGTGGTCATTTTGTGTCTTCTTGTGGTAGTTTTTTTTTTAACTTTATCTATTCAGGGAGGGTTCCACTGAAGACCTAACTCTCTTTTTTAGTGATGCCCTGCTCACATTCACATTCACATATTCACACCTGGAAGTTGCACAGTACCACTACAGTTTTGACTACAGCCACCGAGAAGCTCCACTGGAGCAATTGGGCCCCTGCTCAAGGGCCCTCAGTGGTGGAGCACAGGTGGGGCAAACAGTATTCTTTAACTTGCACCACCCAGATGAACCCTGCTGGTCAGGGATTTGAACCAGGGACCCTCCAGTCACAAGCTTACTTCTCTAACAATTGTGCCTCTTTGTAGTTGTTTTTATTTCTTTTTTTTTCTGTTTTGTGTCTCTATAGTCATTTTTATGTCTCTCTCTCTCAGAGACAGTTTGGGTTATATTTTTGCATTAAAGTGGCAATTGCATAGTTTTAAAGTAAACACTATTTCAGTAGCTAACTTCAGAGTATTCTATCAGCACTTGACAGCTGACACCTTGTAGAGATTCTTGTTTGACTTTAATGTGGTCGCCTTTTTTATTTGTGTAATTCTCAGTCTCATTTTTTTGTGCTTCTCTCTGATTGGTCGGTTTCCTCTCTTAGGAGCTCATGAGCTGGAGCAGATGCAGCTGATTCTCAACACTGTTCCGGTGCTCAGAGAGGAGGACAGGCAGGACCTGCTACAGGTGATATGTGCAGCCATACGTCTCTGATTTAGAGTTTTGTTTGCAGCTTAACACAAAAATAAATATACTGCAGACAAGGTTAAATGTGTATATAACTCCCTCCAATATTATACGCAGAAAAAAATAAGCAGAGCAATTTGAATACTATGTTGAAATGTACATTAAGTGCATTGAGAAACAACTCCAGCAGAATTATGTTCATATTTTAACTCTGCTGTCATCCTTTCTTAGGTAATGCCTTCATATGTTAGTCATGGATGGAGAGTCAATAAACCATTTTCTGAACTGCTGCCTGAAGTGGATGCTCAGGGTGAGTGGAGGGAATTGAGTGGTGAGAAGAAGAAAAAGGTCAAGAGGTGTGAAATAGAACAGTGACAAGTAATAGTTATGGAAGATATGAGGAGGAAAAAAGATACAGAAGTATAAAATGAAGAGATAACAGATTACAGTGTTGAAGCTTGGTTTAAAACTTAGAATTTAGCCTTCAGAGAGGAAGATGAATATGTTTTTGAGAACAACACACTTTATGGCCACCACATTTTGTTTCCTCTTGTCATCCTGCCTCGCTGATTTTTTCTTCCTTCCTCGCAGCTGTGGACTTCCTCACGCGTATTTTGACCTTTAACCCCATGGATCGTCTGACAGCGGAAGCAGCGCTGTCTCATCCCTTCCTCCAGCAGTATTCCTGTCCAGAGGACGAGCCCACCTCGTTGCATCCTTTCCGCATTGAGGACGAGCTGGAGGACAGCCTTATTACCGAGCAGAGCCTCAGCAACAGCAACAGTCAGGCCTCCAGTATCACCTGGGAGAGGTGTGTAGATTTACCCATTCATACACTGGTGGGAAAGTTTATGTAATTTTTCCATTAATTTTCCTTTTTTCTTCTTATTAGCATGATAATATTTATTTATTATAAGTGTACACAGACATAATTCTAACCGTCTTTAATAGGTTTTGCATTGATACACACTGAGCTGAACATTTTACTGCATAGTACTTACCATATATTTATCCATCAGCATATTGCTTATAAGTCTGATTTGGATTTTAATTAGTACAGATTCTTGTTTGTTTTTAGGGGATCGTATTCTCAATATTTGATATATTAGATTGATACTGCAAATAAATAAACTGCAAAGCAACATTATTAAAATGCTTATCTTCTTCCTTTCTGCAGGTACGAGACCAGCTTATCAACAGATGTGTCCTGGCAGCAGTCAGGCGGGAGGTGTCGCTGCATGCCCCCCAGCCACGTTACTTCTGATCTGGGAGACACTACGGAGGATGAGGAGGTGCAGAGGGACCCACGAGCCAGTTCTGCCTCACTGTTAGAGGAGGCTCAGGTTGGATATGTTCTGTCGTTTTCCCCCGTACAGACTGATATGCAACTCAGTATGACTATTATTTAAATTTAATAAAAGAGCGTTGTGAAGAAGTTGGTAAAAGCTACTTAGGCTGAAGGTGTGATGCCAACAAATCAGCTTGTGAGATATTGTGGAGCTTCAGTTTTACAGTAATGGCACTGAGAAGAGTCATTTTCAGAATTTAACCACATTTCTCATTTCTATTGGGTTTCTGTCACTACACTAAGAAAAGAATCATTCTACAAACTGCTTTTCCATAGGCTTTTCACTTTTTCTTTATTTGAAAAAATAACTATTTATTTACAATTTGCCATAAAGTAATCCTGCATAAAACGCTGTTGAACAAACTCACACACTATATTCTTACTACCGACTCATCACCTGTTCCCTCCCCACCTGCTTCTCCCCTTCTTTCTTAAACAGGTGGACCCACGCAAATATTCCCACAGTAGCTCGGCTGAACGCTTCCTGGAGAACTCCCACTCCTCTCTGGAACGGGCCTGTGGTTTGGTGTACGGAGAGCTGGACTGTGGACGCTCCTGTGACTACAAAGTTGGCTCTCCTTCATATTTGGATAAAATTGCCTGGAGGGAGGGCAAGCCTCAACACTACTCAGAGCCTAAATTGATCTTGGATCTGTCTCACTGGAAGCGTAACACCAGCAGCCTCCCTGTGCCCACTGAGCCTATAGGTGGCAGCGTGGAGGACCTGGAGGAGATGAAAGTGGAGGAAGCAGAAGAGGAGGAGACCGGAGATTTATTCCAGGAGATTTCTCGCTGGGTGGAGAGCACCCAGTCTCGTCTGCACTCACCCAGTCCCAGTCCTTCTTTGGAGCCACGCTCACCCTCATGCTACACCTCCTCTCCCCCTCTCCCTCTCTCCCCAACTGACCTCCCAACTCCAGTCTTCCACTACACAGGAGTTGTTGGTCAACCATCAACGGAATATGACGAAAACAGATTAAGTCCACTTCCGCCTGGCACTTCCTCTTCTTCCAATTCCCTTCCCTTACTTCTCCCCTCATCTCCCACCTCTCCACTTCCTCCTCAGTCTCCTCAAACAGTGTCCCCCCTCAAGTCACCTTTTTTTTCTTCCCCTGGATCTCAGCCTGTTTCCTCCACTTCCTCTATTTCTCAGCCAGTAAATGACGAGTCCTCCATGTCACTTCCCGTTAAGCAAAGAGAGCGGCTGTTCGACCTGGATGTGTTCATATCCCGAGCACTGAAACTGTGCAGGCAAAATAAAGAGAAAGCTGACGGGAAGAAAGGAAAAGAGGGAGGATGGAGGGAGGAAAGCAAGCAGCAGACCATTAGCTGTAAAGTTCCCAGGCTTCCGGAGCACAGAATCCCACCACCACAGACTCCCAACTCGTGATGCTGAATTTCAGCTTCAGGTCAACCACATTAGACATAATAATGAGTAGCACTTCCAAATGCTTAGAGTGCTGCACATAGTGAGGGGAACCCATGGCTGAATATGCTGCTTAAACATTAGACGGTAGAGTACGCAGCAGTTGTCTTTTGTTACCGCTGCACTGAAATGCTGCACGCTGTGACTAAACCCCTCACTAAAACAAGCAATCCTGCAGCTTTGTCAAGAGGTGCTCTCAGGCAATAAGAGGTCAATAAGCATCTGGGTTAGATATAAATAACCGTGCTTCGCAATGCAGATATCAAGGATTTTGTTCCACATGAGAAATAATCAGCAAATCAATTATCTCAATATTTGCTGTTTGGCATTATTTGTCAGGTTTTTTGATAGTGACTTAATTTTTTGACAAAAATAAACAACCTGTAAGTGTTGCCCTGCATAACTACTGGAGAGGGTTCACATGTTTTTTGTGGTTTACTTTTAATTGGTGTTTCTATACATGACTCCTTGGCATCAGTCAGTCAGTCAGTAATTTTAAAAATGTCAGGCAGTCTTCCAATGGTGATGTTCACCGAATAATCAAAGCGACCTGCGAAATGCTTTTTCCAAGTTCCTCTGAATGTATTCACTGAAAAGAAATCAGTCAAAATATGCTTTGGGGTAAACCATAAGGGTTTTATTTGTTGCTGTTTTAACACACAGTGACATAATGCGCTCTGTCACTGCTCCATGCCTTGTAAACTTGTATAAAACTGTTGTCATATTTAATTCTATGGTGTATTTCTCAAGACTGTTGTTATCGATATTCTTGTGTCTGAAATATTCTTTGCTGAAAGCTAGAGCACAATTTTATGTTACTTTAGAGTGAGCTGTATTTTTTTCATGTGGAATGCTTCATGGTAAAAATTTATGATTATTCAAAAATCTTTGCTCTAGTTCAGCAGTAAATAGTTTCATATTTTTTCTGCCTGATGCACCAAATAAGGTCATCATCTGCTGTACAGTTACTGAACAGATACTGTCCTCTCTGTCATCGTGTGCTCACTTCAGTGTTAGCCACAGAAAGCTGTAACACAAACAACAGTAGCCTATATTTTGGAGAATGTAGATCCTTTACAACCTTTATACAAGATGATTTGCACTCAAAACTCCAAAATGCTGCCCACTAACCATGTCGATGTATGGAACAGAAAATAACCAAAACATATATTTTGAAATACTTTTCTATTCAGCTTGTTAGACAAAAGACCCTCAGAATGTTATTTATTATAGTATCTGGTGTTTCCCCTTTGAACTAAGAAAATCAGGTAAAACACATTAAGGCTGTTGGCTCGTGCCTCATACTTTCTCAATCAGCTGCATGTGACATTTAGTTCACTTGTCAAACTTAAAAGCTAATAGTGAGTGTATGGAAATGGCATTAAAATTACTCCCCTGAGTTAGTGCCAAAAAGAAATTGGGTTAAGCCCTCCACCCTCTCTGGTTTCCTTGTTTAACCTGTAATGCTGTGCTGCTGGTGTACCATGGACTGAGTGAATACAGTCAGTGAGTTGTAACATCATAAGGGTCTGGCCCGATGTGTGAAACAAACACTGCCAGCACAGCTAAAAACACCCCAGAATGACACACGTTTTATCTGTGACAGTCCAACATCTAATACTCACACTGACTAGACGAACCTCCAGTGGGCTAGCAACAAGTCTTTCAGACTCTCTTACATTAAAAGGTTTAAGCTGACAAAAAAAGTTTCTTTTTTTTGCAGCTGCTAATTGTAAATGCTCATGTAAAATGGAGCTTAAAATGTTGATTCCATAGAATTTGCACCTTCACTGCAGTCAATGTAACCAGGTTTTGAAAAGATCATCTCTTGCACAACATAGTATGACTTCCTAACGAAGGATCGAGCCATACATGAAATTTACAACCTATGATACGCATATAGTAAAGCCAGTTGTATTCTTTTATATATAGAATAGACATAAAGCACATTTAGAGTCACTAGCACATTCAGAAATACAGGTTTTCTTCGGCGACAAATGAAACTCTGCCACTGTCAATGTTAATTTCATCAATAATGCAAGTCTAATGTAATCACCACCTGCGCTGGACTGTTGGAGTTACTAACAGAAGTGCTCAAGTAAAGCGCAATCTGTCCATTTTCTAATCCACAGCCTTTTATCTGTTTATTAAAAATTGATAAAAGCTGTGCTGCAGTGAAACTAATGAAAAGAAGACCTAGACAGGGCTAAAATTCTCATTTTGCATTATGTTGTTTCTTCTGCAGGTGAGCTAAGCCAGCAATAACATCACTGAGAAAAAAACACAAACATACTGTAACACGTGTGGTTACTGAGCCAACACTAATTTTTTAAAGCGTGCGAAGCAGATTGTGCCTCAGTACACCTCAATGCTTCCAGCTTGCTGAATGTAACATATCCTCTCCCCTCTGCATGGCTTTCACAACAATTTAAATAGCTTAAAGTTTTGTTGTTTTTATTACGTGTCACTTTGTTGAACAATCATTATTGTGTGGGCTCTTAATTTTTTTGTCCTCGCCCTTCAAGGAAGCCGCAGCTCGTCATTTGAGAAAAGCAGTGAGGTTTTTAAATGCTCAGTATTGACTGATAGTATTTCTTTTTGCAGTTTCTGCTTTTGCCGACAAAAATTAATAAA
>JAQLOL010000022.1:1959833-1971797 GCA_029783665.1 Naso thynnoides | reverse complement strand
GCCAGGGTCCAGGTTCAAAAGCTTGATATCGTTTTATTGCACATAGTTTACTCATGTTTAGAAACACTAGGTTTACGGGGAGTTTGTCTTTGTACTTTGTTTTTTTTTTTTTATTACTAGTCTGCATGAGCCCATTTGGTTCATAGTTTTTATTTATACTTGTTAACCACTAGTTTTGTTTGTTAAATTTTGAAAGATACAGTGAGGTTTGGTTTTGTTCTTTGCTTTGATTTCGACAACTCCCCCCAGTCCTCCCTCACTCACTCCTTTGTATTGTTTTTTTTTTTCTGCACTGCTTCCAAATAAACAGCAGTTGACAAAACCCTATCTTAAACCTGGGTATTTTTATGTTCATCTCCTTTTTCTCTAGCGAGGGGACTTAACAGCAACTGCCCTGTGAATGCATCAAGACCTCATTCTGCTGTGGGTAGCTGCTGTTTACAGTCATCTGTCAGCAGCATATGTTGTCATATTCACATTCCTTCCCAGCATCCACAAATACTCACAAAAGCTCATACACACCTGTGCACACACAAATCAGCCGACAACACTCACACATACACCACACAGCTGCTCCATGCAGCACTCAGGTCTGATTGCTAACCTTTGGTGTTTTTCTAAGGTTCCCCAGTTATGTGCTACTCTGCTTCTCTGAGTGTTATGTGTATGTTCTCGTGTGTGTATGTGTGTGTGTGTGTGTGTGTGTGTGTGTGTCTGTGTGTGTGTTTGAGTCAGGGACTAAATTCAAGTAAATATTTTGAGGAGGGCTGCACAAGAAATTAAAATTCAATCTAAAAACAATATGGACTACTGCAATTTTCATATTTTCAGGCAAACACCTGTTTGCTTGGTGAACGTCTAGTACCGAAATGTTGTAATAAAATAGCATATTCTTGCAAGTTACACAGGGTGCAGGAGTTCACATAAACTTTTGAATATGCTCTTCTTTCTCCTAAGCACTTGTCTCAAGAAATAGGCTAGATGTGCAAAGTATTTTCAATATTTTCCACTGTGCACATTAAAATGACTTTGTTTAATAACACTTGCGCTTTACATGCCGAACAGCAAGGTGTAGGTCTTGTTATTGTAGGCTATATATTTTGTGCATTGATGAATTAAATATAAAATATACCAGAGCATTCTTTAGAAAGCAACTTTAGCGTTTAGAATGATACAGTAATAATATAATACAAGATTAATTCACGATGGATGGAGAAAAAACAGACATGTGGATGTAAACACCTACAGTTTAGCAGGTGATACTGAAGACTGTAAAGTGTGTTCTGTTTTGAGAGGAATTTCAGGCTCTAGCAAAGCGCATAACAACCCGGTGCAGAGTGTGTGTGTGTGTGTGTGTGTGTGTGTGTTTCATTACAACACGGAGGGAAGAGTCGAAGCCTTTGCAAGGAGTCCACTTAAAGATACGGGTGGTATAACTCCGAGATGTGGTGACGCGAAGTTTCTCCCGAAACATCTTGCGCATGTCACAAGTTTTACGGTAACCAAGAAGGAAATCCCAACACGTGATTGGTTGAGCGGCCATGCGCTGCCACACTGCGCGTGTCCCCTCTCCTCACAGCCTCCGCTGCATCTGTGAGTGTCGTCAACTGACCAACTGATAGGTCAAGCAACAGCAGTATTACAGCAAATATACAGAAGAAAATGCTTCATAAACAGTAAAATATTCTACGGAAGGATCCGCAGTGCTAAAACGTTGATATTTACGAGCAGGTAAGCCGAGCCGTTATTCTGTAATAGAAAGTCTGTGTGTCATCCAAGAACTTCCCCCTTCGTGAGTAACGTAACGTCAACGAAGAATTAGCAAACTGGAGGTTTGAATGAATGACAGCATGCAAGTCATGAGTCGAAAACGGTCATGTTGGAGTTTTGTGTTAGCTTAACAAACACTGACAATCATTAGGACTGTGGGATATTCTGTAGCTGAAACAGGTGTTCAAATAATCAGGCTACACAGCTTGCCTGTATATGGTTTAAGCTAGGCAAATGTTAACTTAGCTGATAGCATTGGTCAGCGACTATTTTTATGTGGCTGTATGTGAGAGTGCTAAGCTAACTAATGAGCTCTCCCTTGTAGCGAGTTGTAGTTACAGTTTTTTGAACATGCCCATCTAAATGTGCAGTGTAAACATAACGTTGTGTTAGTTGTTATTTGTTTACATTCCGCAGTGGCATTTCTTCGCTTCACTTCCATCTCAACACAAGATGGAGGTAGAAAAAAAATGAGGGCTAAATATCGCGTTTAGTTTAGTATTTACGCATGGCCTGAAGACATAACTGATGTGAGCAAAGATTTTACTATCCATTGGGGTATTATTACCTCACTTGCAATATGACACAGCAAAGCAGCATACTAATAAACATATTATTTCGTTTTTTTCTCACTAAATAATCAGCTCAGATGTCACCCATTATCAGGTTATGCTTACTTTTAACTGCTACGCATGTTCAATGGCCATTTAACGCCACTTATGAAGAAACAAGATGGGCAAGTGTCCCTGTGAAGGACAATAATAACACTTGTCAGCAATGCCACACCTAGCTGTAATAACTGTGTGAGTTTGTGGTTGAAAGAAGCATAATTGTACTACTGTGGAATGTTGTTTAAGTAGTTTTCTCTTTTATTTCTGTGTACTTTGATTTGATTAAAATGTTATCCCGGGCCATAAAAAGTTTACATATGAAAGTGTGTGGGTTTGATTGATTGCTTGTGAGACAAGCGGATGCCAAGGTACCTTAGACAGCTCTGGTCTCTTGTCAGCCCTCCTTTTCTGGAGTAAAATCTTTCCTTATTATGTTATGTCTACTTCAGTCAATACAGCCACTGTAATTCTTATTATGTGGTTTGTATTTCCAGACACTTAATAGCCTGTCTGGATCAACTTTGTGTCCTGTTTGCCTTGTTAGTTCAGAGCTGAAAAACCGTAAACCTGACTCACAACATTTAAAACATGTCAGGTGAAATTTCTCACTTCAGCGAACACTGAGTTTTAAATTTCTCACATGTGGCTAAGTTTATCAGGTCAGGTCTAGTACTTGTGAGTTTGTTTGGTCAAATTTAAAGAAAATTAGACAAGACACTGCGTTTGTGTGGATGATCTAATCACAAGTATGGATAAACCAATTCGATATTTGATTAATGTTGAAGAAACTAAATGAATATTTATTGGAGCATTGGTTGCCTTCCTCTATGAACTATTTGCAGACAACCAGTTACAAGCAGTCCAGACCAGTTTCTGACTGTGGAAAGTATCCAGGCATTGCATTCACACAAATTGTTCCAACAGTGAAACAAAGTTAGCTTCATCACAGTTTCTGCCAGAATTATGTTGCTACTTGGCAGACAGTATGAAGGAAGCAATTACAGACATTCTCAGCATCCTTAATTAACTAGATCTGACACATTGATAAAATCTGGGTGGAAATTAAATTTTTTTAAAAAAGACCTAAGTGGCTTTCCAGTGTCACTACTTGGCTTTTCAGACTTAAGATGTCCTAGAAACAGTTGAGAGCCAAAGGCAGATGTGGATTAACGTAGAAAATCCTTGTACAGTGTGCAGTACAAACACTGGAATTCAAAGAGGCTGCATGAAGGTTGTTCTTTGAATGTCGAATCAGTGGAAATGAAAATGTCTGTTGATTGTTGCTGCTGCTTTTACACTCTGGCACGTTGACCCTGGCTTTAATGCTGCTCTCTAGGCAATGTTTCCTGGACATGTAGCCGTAAGCCGAGACGCTGCCAGCTGGCTACGCTTGTAATTTCCTTCATCTAATGTTATGGTTGTGGCGGTGGCGGGGTGGGGGCGCAATTGATCAGACTGTGGTCACAGTCACATCCAGTCTTTGTAAGAAATCTATTTAAGGTCAGCGGTGAAAAATTACAAACAGAAATACTTTCTTGATCCTCAGCGGGAAATTGTCCTATGGTACAGTTGCTCCAGAAATTAATTTTTTAAAAATCAAAGTAGAGCTTTATGATAAATCAGACTTATTGAAGCCTTTATTCTTGAGAAATGTATAGAAAGTCATTAAATAGAAATCTAGACACTGTGTTTTAACACAGAGTAACTATTTAGTGTAGCATGTGAGTGCCATCTTGTTTTAATGCCTTTTTTTTAAATAGATGCTTGGATAATTTATATCTATTTATATTTTCCTTTGGTTTTGTGTGGGTGGTTAGTACTATGAAAACATGGGTGGATACTAAGCAAGAACAGTGAGATGAGGAATGGAGGAGAGCAAGAAAACAGCACAGATGATGAGTGCCACTAGGGTTTGTATTTCAGAGCAGTTATTCACTCAGAGATCTGCTAGACTCAGTCACTAAACTACAAAGAACTCAAACAGAAACTGTATACAGACATGCTCACATTGCTGTTCCCCATATAATTTGCTTACCGGTCCAGTTGCATTTCCTCTGGGTTAGGTCTTGACGTTAAGGAAGGCCAGAAGGAGTTCAGGGTGGATAAAACACAAGATCAAATCATGAGAAAATAAATTATTTTTGGTGTCTCTTTTTTCATCCCTTTTTCAGAAATGCTTAAGTAATTGGTGATTGGTGATATCATCATTCTAAGCAAAATGTAGCATTACAACTTTTCAAGACATGTACGTGACAATTTAAAGCTGATCTTTCATTTTGTTTGCTCTGCTGGTTTTGTTGGGAGGCAGCATTTCCCTTTTGTTTCATAGTCCAAATCAGGTTGACCGTTTGCTGTGATAAAGCTACTCTTCATCGTCTACAACATAAAAATGTGTATCAGAGCAGCTTAAACTGGCCTCTTTCCCCTCTCGACACGACACAGCACAGCACACCATAGTCACGAATCATAGGTCACATGCATGACATAGTTCTTACAATGAAGATACTATTCCAGGCTCAGCTGATAGTGGGGTCAGGGCCCTCATGTAAAGTGAACATGACAGACTCATTTGTGGTTGTTGATGTGGCATCATTCCAGGAAATTCAGCCATCAGATATTGTTTGTGTATTTATACGTTTATTTTATCTCATTCACTCCCATAATAGTTGGTATCATCATTCATTTCTTCCTTTGTGCCCTGCAGATGCTACTTTTTGATTTCTTTGTTTGTTAGACTCTTTCTCCAGACTGGATACTTGTTCCCTGTCGTACCATCTTTGCTACAGTTGACTGATTTCCTCGTGATTTAGCTTGTTCTTCATCTTCATGTGGAGCTCACTGCGAAAAGGATTATGACAATCATTCAAAGCTTTGTTTCTCAGGCACTAAACCACTTCCGTCCACATCCAGATTAATGACTTGCAACTGCTGTCAGCATTTGTAATCCTTCAGTGTGGTACTGTCCAGTCACACCAAGTGCACATGTGGACTTCTGTGATAAAGTGTGTGTCAGCACACTGACAGCCTTCACTGCTGATAGCATAATGTTATACTAAGGTGTGGTAAGGGTCTGATGATGTTAAATGTTCAAAGGTTGTGGTAGCAGTGCACTTCAGCTCTTGACTGTCAGAAACAAGAATAGTTTAACCTCAAAGCAATAACTCTGAACAAGCTGTTGACACAAAGGAACAGTTTGGCATGCACTTGCATCATAGTCATACATTAACAGACTTTTTTTCCCCCATTTTTTATTTCTCAGCAGCTCTCCACCTGTGGACCCTCCACACCAGTGACTGTCCACCATGTTGTCCAGACTGAGATTAACCTGGTCCCTGAGGCCCTGCATCTCTGTTTGCAGATGGGCACACACCAAAGAGAAGGGCAAGCCCCTCATGCTCAACCCTCGCACCAACAAAGTGAGTGGACTACTGACATTGTGTTTGCATGTGTCAGCATTTAAAAACACATAGTGGTTAGACAGATGGCAGCTCTGTTACCATGTGTTGTTAACAGCTTGTCAGCCCATTTGTGAAAGATCTATGCCAATTATTTCATGTCATGAAGTGGGCTAATTGGCATATGTATTTCAATTAATTGCCACCCTGACGCACAGAAAGTGTGCCAGAATTTCATTATATTCGTTGTTTACGATGGATAAATTAATACACCAATGCACCAGTTAATCCTCTCCCTAAGCCAGTGATTTGTACATTTAAAAAAAAAAAAAAAAACAGAAAAACCTGGTTGCTGCTTTTTTTCCTCTGTTGTCAGACTTGGCATAGTTTCTGACGCTTTAAGATGAGACCTTAAGGGGATGATTTTCAGGCATGTAGGAGGCTGATGTCCTCAAAAAAAAGCACCAAGATTGTTGTAATGCAAATACATGTGACGAAAATGACAGCGTGGATGATATTTAAACAGCTTCCACACTTATGACATAATTATTGACATTAATCTGAACATGGCTTTTCTCTGAACCCTCTAAGGAGCTAAAATTACACTCATGTGGGCATAATCTGCTTTTTAAAGATCGTATTATATTTTTGTGCAGACTAAAGGGACTTTGTAATGAAAGAGTAGCTAGACAGAAGATTGAAAAGTATTGGTTGAAATTTCAAGTTTGTTGTTTTATGAGTTCACCCCAAGATCACCGTCGGGTGTGGCCAGAAAAGTTAAATCATTTCAAAAAACCCTTTCTCTGTTTAACTGCTTCTGGTGAAGTTTGGATCTGCTTATTTATTCACTGCAAAAGCCTCACTGCAGAGACTTTACATTTATTTGTATATTTCCTCCCACTGCCTTATTAATAGTACGCTTGGACACGCTGTATGAAAAGAACTTTGAACTTCTTTTTGGTTAAACAATGCTAAACAAATGAGCTTGCCTTGCCGTATTCCTGTAACCACACCCAGCAGTGGTGCTACTTGTGCATGACCGCACCAAGGACTTTCAAGGACAAACAATTCAGGACTTTTCAGCTGGTGTAAACTTCCTTATAATGTATATTTAATACTCACTTAAAATATACTTTTGTGTGTATATTTTTTATATATGTATATATACATATATAATTTTTTGATGTATTTCTATGAGGTTTTTCAATCGCTGAAAGTTACAAATGACATTTGTAACATGAGGCCTCAACTGCTTGAAGTGGCGTGACTTCACACTATGCAGGTTATGCTAAACTTAGCCTAGACTGCACATGCTGTGCTAAATAAAGACATTTTAACCTATATGTAAACTACTCACAGTCTAGCTGGCTGATGGTCCTAGAAATACTGTATGCACAACAACAACATTTACTTGACATTCCTGGCCTAAATCTTCGTTGTGTTTGATTGGGTCTCGAGGAAACCGACTCAAGCGTGAAACACCTTTGAGAAGAAGGTTTAAGGCTTTTTAATCCCCTTCAGTGAGCAGTATTGCTGTGCCGTTATGATTTTTCTTTTTTAGGTGGCACAATTTCTTTTGGCATAAAAAGTCATTGAGTTCATTGTGTCTGGCATCCAAACACACTTAAAACTGCATGAAGCAGAGGAGAAGTGACTCGTGTCAGCAGACTGCACTGTCATCACTCTCATGATTCATCGTACCCTAGCAGAAAAGGTCATAGTGTTGCAGTAATGCATTGTTTATTGCAGTACACTATCAGCAAGATGAAATCAAAGAATTGAAATACATTTTGTGAGATGATGCTGAATGTGCTTCAAGAACTATTGGTGTGCATAAACCCAAAACAACTTAAGACTTTTTAAGTAAAAGTTGCAAGCAGAACGGACGATGTATTTTTTTGCATTTTCATAATGACATCATAAATGGTGAGCTAAAAAGTTCACCTTAAACCGAGAATTTGCCAATGTACACTTTAAAAAAGAGAAAAAAATCTATTTGATGCACTTTTTAAGTCTAAAGTTATATTAAAATCATATGATACACAGATAAACATGTGAGAAACACAAACATCACAAATGTGTGTCAGGAAACGCATCATCTTAAAAATAGATCAGGGTTTTTTCATAGAATCACACAAATCAAAACATACAATTAAATGATAAGGAGCAATTTTAACAAGAGCTGAAAAACCCTACATGCTAGAGGTTTGATAAGTGCTGCATTATGTATAGGGGAACTGATACTAGACCAGAGTGAAGTGAAGTGCTCCATCAGCATGACTCAGCTTTTTGCAAGGGAAGCCCCAGCATTCATTCCTCTCACAAAGTAATGAGCCCCCTCCCCAGCCGTTATGGCTTCCATGTGTTGCGCCTATGTTTCTCTCAAAGATGGACTTCTAAAGCTACATACACACAAACTGCAGGAACATTAACCCTTTGTACCCCTCCTTCTCCATCCTCTCAGTCATACAGGGGGTGTTTCTTCTCAGAGCCTCTTTATTGGCTTCTTTAAAGCTCCTCGCCTCTCTTACCTCTTGACCTTCTTTTCCCCAAATGCCAAACTGCTTCATATGGTCCCCTGCCTTTTTACTAGCTGCCCTTCCTCCCTTGGTACAATTCAACAGGTCCTAAAGCCTCATTCATACGTTTATGCCAAGGCTTATGAGCTCCTCCACAGAAATGCAACTACATATTGCCACAACGCAAACCTACAACTGTGGTCAGTCCGCTTGCTAACATCTCATTTACTCTTTCACGTCTCAGTGGCTGTAGAACACAGAAAATTCATCCTCCATCAGCCTCAATCGCTTCAGTGCCTGTACAACCATCTGGTCCAACATCTTCTCTTTTCTGCATTGTAGTAATTTCTGTAAAAGTAACTATTGTTCATCATTCATTAGTCCAGTGTGATTTGCTCACTTTCAGGCACTATTGTTTTGAAGTACACATTGGAAAGTAAAGAAGCTCAACACAGTGGCATAGAGACCCCATTGCAAACTTGTTTGTTGCCAGTGTAACACACCAGTTACAGCATACAGTATAGACTCTACCTAGATTCAACTCGGAAGGAAAAAACAGCCTCAAGTCAAAGGACCAATAGGAATTGAACTACGCCCTCTGGTGACAAAACTACATCACTGTATGTGAACGTTTTCTGCTGCAAGTTCTGATGATTGAACTGTTTTGTTATTATTATTTTATATCATCAAGGAATATTAATTAATTTTGTCTTACCAGACAGCATATATAAATGAATGATAGTGCATATTATAAAACATACCGCCAGAAATGTCAGACATTTCTAACTTTCATGGATGGGCTGCCCTTTTGCCCTTATTCAAAAGAAATTACATTCACTTAGTTAGTGAATTAGTTTTGATGAATTATTTCCTGCAGGCTCATACATCATGCCATAATTTAATTTAATTTCGTAATTTTGGTTTCATGGTTTAATTAAGGAATATATGAAATTACTAGGGGTCTTCACTGAAAGAAAACACAATTATTTCTTTACAAGAAAGAAGTTTACAGGCCTGCTTTACATATTTGTACAACCACAGTGCACCACATTAAAACAAAGCTGCCGGTCGAGCTCTTAGGTTGCTGAAACTGGCATAACTGGACTGAAAGTCATTTTCTAACAAGGTAGATTCCTACATTTTCTTTGTCACTCGATATGTTATCCCCCTTCTCTCCAGGGCATGGCCTTCTCTCTACAGGAGCGACAGATTTTGGGGATACATGGTCTTTTGCCTCCCAAAGTGGAGACTCAGGACATCCAGGCCATGCGCTTTCAGAATAACCTCAAAAAGATGACAGATCCTTTAGAGAAGTAAGGATATGTTTTGCATGATACACAGGAATTACACCCTTATTGTGACTTTGTTTTGGTTTTTAAGCACTTGTTATTTATCATATGTATCTTAAATATCTCCCTCTATACATTTAACTTTTCCTCTCCTTTACTCATCTGTCTTCCTTTTCTGTACAGATACATCTACTTGATGGGCATCCAGGAAAGGAATGAGAGGCTTTTCTACAGGGTGTTGATGGAAGACATAGATGAACTGATGCCAATTGTCTACACTCCCACTGTAGGTCTGGCCTGCACACAGTATGGACACATCTTTAGGAGACCCAAGTAAGAAAGCAGTGAGACTTTGAAGAAAACAGAAATCAACATTCTCAGTCTTTAATGTATGTTTTACATTGGTGACAGACACACTGTACCAGCTGTACTCTCAGGAATTCATATTGAAGACAAAAAAGGAAAATTTTGAATGAATTGAATGAGAGACAGCAAGCAGCAGAAATTACATGTGCTAAGTGAACTATCATTTTGCTTCTTTCACCAGAGGCTTGTTCATCTCCATTCGGGACAAAGGACACATCCGTTCTATCCTGGACAACTGGCCTGAGACTAACGTTGCAGTGAGTGCCGGAAAACCTCCCCACAGTAACAACGTTTAGCTCTTAAACCTACAGACTGAGGGTTTGAGAAATTAACTGTGAATATAGAGATTGTCACTCATTGATATTGTCGCTATAAAATGATGAATAGATAAAAATCTTAGATATGCAAATATCACACTAAATCTTGTTAATGGATACATCGCTATTCACATTTTCTACATTCTCCTCCTTCATTCTCCTGGCAAGTTCTGTGTTTGTTAGTTTTGTATTTACATTTTCCTCTCTCTATCTCTCTCTCTCCTCTTTCTTTTCATAGGCAGTAGTAGTAACTGATGGTGAGCGCATTTTAGGATTAGGGGACCTGGGTGTTTATGGAATGGGCATCCCTGTCGGAAAACTTTGTCTGTACACTGCCTGTGCCGGCATTAGACCTGAGAAATGTCTGCCCGTGGTGATAGATGTTGGCACTGACAATGAGGTAGGCGGGCTCCTTGTGCATGCTTTCTTTGTACTTTATGCCTGTATGTACTTTAGGGAAACTAGGAAAGCATCATCTTTTTCGTTCGCCCTCGCCCTCGTATCAGACTCTCCTCAAGGATCCACTGTACATGGGCCTGTACCAGAAGCGAGATCGCTCTCAAGCCTACGATGATCTGATTGATGAGTTCATGGAGGCTGTGGTGGACAAATACGGGCAGGACACGTTGATTCAGTTTGAGGACTTTGGGAACCACAATGCCTTCCGCTTCCTCAGAAAGTACAGGGAGAAGTACTGCACCTTCAACGATGATATCCAAGGTTCACGTATAATCCTTCACACAACACTTGGGAGTTGTGCTTTGCCAGTATGCCAGTTCACCTTTTTAATTCAAATCAACAATTGAGTTAAATTTAGAACAGTTGAGTTGCTGTTACATAAAAAAACAGTCTGGAGGTTGAGCATGTTCTAACACACACTGCCTATCCTTTAAATTGTATATGTGATTTGATGTATTAGAAGCATGTTAGCTTCTTTAATGATAAGAAAAAATACAACATCTGAATCCTGAATCATACTTAAATAAGATGATCTAGCTAACATACAATGAGCTTTAATTCACATTAATGCTGCAACGTAATACAGTAATGAGCACAGACTATTTGGGGAGGGGGGGACTGTGTGCTTGAACACTATAGCTTTATGAGCTATAATGTCTGAAAATCAAACAAAGAAGAGTCAACAACAAGCACAACATAACCTTAAAAATTCATTAACTGGTTGGAGACCATTACATACAGCCCACCTACCTTAACAAGCTGGTGATTTGTTTTCCTCAACACAGAGATTTCATTGTTTGCTGTTGTCTTCTCCTGCATGTTTCCAGGCACTGCATCTGTGGCCCTCGCTGGTCTGCTAGCAGCTCAGAGAGCCACTGGCAAACCCATCACTGAACACCGGGTGCTTTTCCTGGGAGCTGGCGAGGTAAGATCAAATAAATAAATAAATAATTTAGAATGCTGAAATCCAATATGTCGACACAAGCAGGCCCATTTGTAAGAGCTTTACTGCCTCCTACTGGCTAGTCAGTCTAAGACTTATGGTTGTACCGAATAGTTTAAAGCTCCAAAGCTTTATTCGCAACATATCTTACACAAACTTGCATAAACGCAGGGTAAAATTTCATTTCCTTATTTAGGATTTTAAGGTCATAACAATATGTCAGCAGACTTTAAGAGCTTAATTCAAAAACCTCATCAGAAGATTCGAGTTTGAAAAAAAAAAGACATTCAAAACA
>JAQLOL010000022.1:1913980-1951788 GCA_029783665.1 Naso thynnoides | reverse complement strand
TCAATAGGTCCTCGCACCGTTTGGTGCTCGGGCCCTAATTATACGTCACTTGTACTTATACGTAACAGAGTTAACTTACATATAGATTAATGTAACTAACACACTTTCCTAAACCTTACCTTGAAATTACCCTTTTTTATAGTCAAAAAATAACTCATTATATTCACAGCTGCGAAGAGTACATTAAAATGCATAAAACACTGATGCTGTAGGTTCCTGCGCCATCCATGAGGAGCTGGTTTTATAAAACAAAGTACAAAACAAAAAAAGCATAATTTCAAATTCAAATTCACATGAAAACTATTATCACTGCTGTCACAAGAGTTTCAGGAGGGTTAAGACGCGCTTATTAAAATATTAGATTACAGTTAGATTAGATTTGCAACGTGACCCAGAGCCTGCGTGAGCATGATAGAGTGTTAACGGTAGCAACGATAACAAGTAGATATTAAATAGTATCATTCATGGCCCTTTGCTGATAATTGGATTTCAGGCCAGAGAAGGGTTAAACCAATAAAGAGATATACGTACCTCAGCTGTGACCTCATGCTCTCTAAGGTATCTCCCCTGTGCAGGATTCTTATTCAACTTCAAACTGACAGTGTTTTTAATCTTTTCTTTGCTTCTCTCCTGGAGATTGGGGAAACAAAAATCAATACACTGTGGCAGGCGATCTAGAGGCCTGTGAATTACAAGGCCTGGATCCAGCCGAGCCGCCTGCTTGGCAGCCTTGAGCAGGGGGCCATGGGAGTATCATCACAGACCAAGGGCAGGTCACAGGTTCAGGTCAGGAGCACGGGTGGAAAAGCAAGGTATTTACTGTCTGTGCAGGAAAATGAGAAATAAGTTCCACGCAGCACCGAGGGAGCCTCGAATCCTCTCTTTTTTTTTCTTCTTTCTGAGAATAGTTGTGGCCTCTGTGCCGCTCTCCCACCACACTCCTCTCCTGACTCCCCTCGGATGATATACTGAGCCTGAGCCTGTGATAATGCTCACGCTACAAATCTGAGCGCAGAACATATCGACACCCCGGCTTGTCATTATGCGTTAATCATGCTGCTGACGTACCTTTCAATCCAGGCTTCTTGGCAGCCCACCAAGCTTCATAAATGACCTCAGATAAATCCAGGAGGCTACAGAGCACATACCTTCATCTGAACTCCACACACTCAAGCACACTCACACTGAAACTTATCATCCTGCTTATCAGGACGGATGCACATAGCCTACAAATTATGACGCAGACTATCAAGTAACTAGGAACACATTGTACAGACTGCTGTTGTTGACAACTTTAATCTGCTTCAGAGGCTTAAATGTACCACGAGGAACTTTTAACTGGTTAAGAAACTGTCATACTGGTGCTTTTATACAACTTGAATAAGCAAACAAGACCATATTTGAGAAGATTAGCTATTTCTGTAAACTTATTCTTGACATGACTAATGGCTGACACAAGGTTGAAGTCTGAATAAAAAAATAAAAAAAAACAGTGCTGAGGATGAACTGAGAGATGTCACAACCTGAGGAAAGCTTCTCTGGTATTGACCTATTATTAAAAAGATGGAACTTTAAAGGCATTGGGCCTCATTCACTATCAGTTCTTCAGAACAAATTTTACTTTTTACGAAGATTGTGGCATTCACCAATGTTTTATATGGGATTTGTCCTTAGGTAAGAACAAACCCCATGAACTTTCAGGAGCACACTTCCGCTTTTTTAAGTACTTACATGTGTGCGAAATAATTGGTTATTTTGTTTTCTTAATTCTACAGTTGTAGCAGATGTGCAGTGTGAACTCACTCCTGCAGCATTCAACTGAAATGGCGGCATTTTCAGTAAAACTGAACTCCCGTAGGAGTTACAACGCCAGCAGTCATTATCATTTCTGTTGGAAATATCAGTTGTAGTTGCTTGTGATGGTGTTTCTCTGACAGTGATACTGGAATCAATCATGATAGATTTCCAAAATTCAGGGACTTTTTGACTTACTGACTGGACTGTGATTCTTTCTCCCTGAGTGTGTCCTCGTCACACAGTGATTCATATACACTGATGTCATCTAATGTTTGGGCATAAATCCTGTAAACACAAAAACAAAAGCTTGGTAAACTCCACATCATCCCCACCACATCAAACATGGAACAGTTTGAGATTCAATATTTTCCCGCAGCAAAAATAATGCCTGATTAATTTCTGCTTGAGAGTCCAGCCTTAAGCGCTTTGATCAATAAGTGTGCAACTACCTGCCAATGCTGGACTGACTGAGTAATTAGCCAATGTGCTTGGCGGCCCTGACGGGGGTAATGAAGTCACGCAGGCTAAGAGCTGCCAGGAAGAAAATCAGAATGATTTTCCATCCAAATAAAGACGGTTTCCCTTCAAAAGCTTTGTATGTATGGATGGACAAACTGAAACAACGCCATACGATGCTCATGTGCTTTAACATCACAACAACACAAATCATCTCCATTCCAACACACGCTGACAGAAGTAGAAAGCCCATTCATTTGTGCAAATATTAATTCCATCCAAGATTGAGGAAGAGAGCTATAAATATCTGTGACCGCCTGATTGCTCTGGGAAGATCAAACCGAGACAAACAATGTACTTTCTAAACAGTTTGTTCTGAGAGAATTATGACAGAAATAACTGACAGCTCTTGATGAACAGGAACATCCAAAGATCAGACAAGTTTTTATTGCATCAGAAATTAATTCTAAAAATGATACATCACTCAATAGCGTATTAAAAGCATTCAGCTCCCGCTTGAAGAATTTTTGATTTCCCTGACAACGGAGTCTAATTAGACCAAACGTCTCTGTTTGTCTGACTGAAATAACTCAATTATAGAAACTCCAAACATCTGGCTGCACACTCGCAGAGTTGATTAGAACAAATTTTTCCTGAAATGATTAAATAAGACAGTAATCACTTTAGAGCCTGTTCCATCTCCATTAGAGGTATGTTGAAGTCAAAAGAAGTGGAACCTCAACTAATCCAATCACGGCTGAACCCACACATACGCATGATGTGCCGTTACATGTGAGGATGACAAATAATCGAATGCAACAAATCACAGCCACATCCAATCTGAACTTGGTATGTTTCGCTTGGCTTGTTTCTTCATAACAGCGCCATGAATTCCTGTTGTTTTTATTTTTAGGGTCCTTCATTTCTGACAGATGACTGGCCTCTAATTATGTGTATGTGCATATTACTGCTGGCTATGTGCTTTATTGATGAACGCCCTGATATCTGTGAAAATGTGCAAACACTGAAACTATGCGAGCATGCTTACCGAAAGGCTTTGGCCGGTGGGCTTGTTTCCTCCTCTGCCATCAGCCCATTAACCGAGACAGGACAGAGCAGAGGACAGAGCAGAATCCACTGTAGCCTTTAATTTCAGGAGAGAAAAGAGAAAAAAAAACCTAATTGAAACTTTCTCTCAGTGATTTGCTACTTGATTTGACGCTGGACTTTCCCATTGTCACAAAATCAATAGAGGCAAGACAGGCAGGGCCTAACTGGAAAAGGCTTTCGGCTTTTCACGCTGAATGAAGGCGAGCAAGAGCGTTTGGGTTAAGTGATGTGTTTCTGATGCTGAGTGGGTCCGGGACACCCCATTCGCTGCGCAGCCCTCTGGAACTTGTGGTGCCTAATAGCAGGGCAAATCACTGGGGGGAAGGGGACTGACTGACTGACTGAGATGTGTGTGAGTATGTGCATGGATGTGTGTGTGCTCATCTATTGTCCATGTGTGGCTGTTTGTTTGGGCGTGTGTGGAGGGAAAGTCCCTAGGGCTTTGCATTGTTCATAAAACCAAGCGAGGGCTGCAACATAATGACTTCACTCACCTCAGAATCAAAATTAAAAAGTGGGACATCACAACGGACACAGCTATTATCATTGTAATGGGATAGCCACAATCTGCCAGCTGCTGTGTGTGCCAGTGTATATTCCGTGTGTGTGTATGCGTGCACGTGTGTGTGTGTGTGTGCGTGTGTCCTCCTCCCTTGTGTTACCTTTTATCTAATGAATAAATACAAATACAAGACAAATATCACTGCTTTCAGGAGAGAAAATTCTCCAAAATGTCAACTTGACAGGACGTGTCAGTTAATTTAATGTTATTATCCTTAAGATTTTCTTTCAGAAAATCCATTTGTTGACACTATTAATGACTGATGTTTTTCCGCAGGAACCATCCAATGTATTCTTTGCATTCTGTGGGTACTTCTGCAGCTTCACTTCCAAGATAAAACAACAGCAACAGAGAGTTACAGTCATGAGCAAAAACAGACGTAACAAAACACTTTGGAGCCTAAAGGCATCAAAATGCATAAAATGAACGAGTTTGAGAAAAATGTTTGTTGCTGTACAGAGAGCAGACACTTAAAGGGATAATCCGGCATAAAATGATCCCAGGGTCTTTTTCTGAACAGACACTCATCAAAGAAGACATCCAGAGAGTTTTTTTCGCTCATTGATGTGTATTGGGTTTGACCGGAGCAAAGTTACAGCCCAAAAACGGCTAACATGTATCGAAATGGGGCGGTGCACAACACGCTTACAAAACCGGCTCTTTTAACAACTAATACTGCTCAAAATAGCACCATACGCCTTCAGTAGCACGGTTGAAGATTTCTACAAACTATTTTACAAACTAGTCACTACGTGGTTGGAAGTAATATCAACTTATACTGGACCAAACTGCCACAAACAACAAACTCTTTGGAAGAAATCTTCGCCCCATTTCGATGCATGTTAGCCGTTTTTGGGCTGCAACTTTGCTCCGGTCAAACCCGGTCAAATACAGGTCGATGAGCGAAAAAAACTCTCTGGAGGTCTTCTTTGATGAGTGCCCATTCAGAAAAAGACCCTGTGATCATTTTTCGCCGGATTATTCCTTTAATTCTGTCAAAATCTAGAAGATTATGGACAGCAATGACAGAGTGATGTTGTACTTTTCCCTTCATTACTCCTGTTATCGCAGCTCTGGTAATAATATGTCATGTTTTCTTCTAAGGTCGAATCACCAAGGTTTTCATCTCCCACTTGCATGGAGATCATCTGTTTGGTCTGCCTGGTCTTCTTTGCACTGTGAGCCTCAACACCAACCCCGACCCCCAGCAGAGTCTTCACTGTGTGGACATCTATGGGCCTCGGGGCCTCCGACACTTCCTCAGAGTGACACTTGGCCTCACTGGATCACAGCTGCTCTTCCCTTATGCAGGCAGGTCCAAAATGCACTCTGATGCATCCACACTGATGGAATCTTGAAAACTGATAATACATGGAAAGTTTGAGCAACGTAGCAGAACTTCACTGCAGGTCAAGTGTGTATGCTGCACGATACACTGCCACCTGCTTTTTCACTGGCAAGAGCCACGCCACAACGATATATTGTCAGAATGTTTAATGAATTTAGGAGATACTGAATTGGAAGAAAAGGTGTTTATTGAATTAAGGTGAGGGATGATATCTGGTCTGGGAGGTTGGTTTGGTGGTCAGGCAGGAGGAGAGTCAGTGTGGGGGTATACTCTGGATTAAGTAGGAAGGATGAGTTTAGGAGGATAAGGGTAGGGATGCGGGGATGAAGGGATGGTTGGGTAAGGATGAGAGAGGCAGGAGACAAGGGTAAGGGGGGTTGGGTTGAGAAGTCTGAGACAAACAGAGCAGGAAGGGGTTGACCAGGTTTAGGTAGGCCTGACAGGTAGTTAGGGGTGTGGTTGAGGTGTGGTTCTGCTCAGTTAACTACATATCTTGAATACCAGGCATTTCTAAGTTTTAATTATAGAACAGCATGTAGCCTCTGCAATATAATGTGTTTTTTAAAAATCTGATGTTCACTTGTCAAGAGCCAATCACAGCTCTGCTCCAGCTGTTATGTTCAGAATGTCTTTGTGTTATGTAAACCACCAACACTTTTGAGACTTGTTTCTTTGCAGCATTTTTCCTCGCAAATTAACAAATTACTACCTACATTTTAATTTGCTTTATTCATTCTCATTCTCTAAGATAAGAATGAAAAAAGCATCTATTTAATTAATTTATGAATTAGTATCTTTACTGACTTCTAATATACTCTTCCCTCACGTCATCTATGTTATGTTTGTTGTTGTAGTACATGAGCTGGAACCCACAGCTGACCAGAGTCCAGAGGAGGGACAGCTCAGTCTGGAGGTATGTGATTGGTGTAGGTGCTTCTCCTTTGTGGTGATGAATCACACCCTGTTTATTCATATAGTGCAACCCAATTTCTGTTTTAATCATTGTCCTTTACATTTTATGCATCCATTCTGCAATGTTAGTATGTAGAATTAGACATGTTCACTTAGTCCACTCAGCCTTTCACTCATGTATTTAAAAATATTGTCTGTGACTGTTTTGTTTATCCTCACAGAAACAGGCACTTGTTTTGTTTTTGTGGCATTTTCTTTCTCGAGAAAGGAGAGAGATGAGATGACATGCAGCCCTTACTGGAGCATGTAATTGTTTATCTTTTTGTGGCGTTCTTTTTGTGTCCCCACAGGTGACAGCAGCGCATGGTCCCCTGCACCCACAGGAGCAGCCAGGCAGGACAATCTCACTGGATGTTCCCAGTGATTGTTACCTCCTCTTTGAAGACAAGAAGTTTGTGGTCAAGGCCTTCAGGTTGTTTCACCGCATCCCCTCCTTTGGCTTTTGCATTCAGGAGCAAGATCGACCCGGGAGACTAAAGACTGAGCTTCTGAAGGAACTAGGTAAATATATTTCTTTTTTTTTTTTTTTCTTTGTTCTATATTATTTTAGAGAAATGTGAATAGAGATTATAAAAAAAAAAACAAATCTATATTTTGTGTCTCGGAGGTCTGAAACCAGGGCCCCTTTATGGGCGGCTGAAAGCCGGAGAGCCTGTAAGTCTGGAGAGTGGACGTGTCGTTCTGCCGAGTGAGGTGCTGGAAGAAGCCATTCCTGGGAGGAAGGTCTGCATTCTAGGGGACTGTAGCTCAGTGTTAGGAGAAGGACCGCTCAGGTTGTGTAATGGAGCGGACGTTCTGGTTCATGAGGCCACCCTTGGGAACGAGCACAGAGAAAAAGCAGTGGACCACGGACACAGTACACCTAAAATGGCAGCGGCGGTGGCTCGGTCTTGCCGTGCACGGAGGCTGGTGCTGTACCACTTCAGTCAGAGGTACAAACCCTGCTCCCTGCAGAAGGAAGGGGACGAGGACGACGTCTCAGGGCTCAAGAGACAGGCTGAAGACGCTCTACAGGACAGTGGTGTTGAAGTGACTCTAGCCGAGGACTTTCTGACTCTGCCCATTCCTCTCAAAAGATGAAGGTAAACTACCAATGAAGTTTTTATATTGAATGTCGTAGATTATGAAAAACAAAGCAACTTTGTCTGTTTGCTTTGCACTTGGTGTAAAATAAAACACTGCCATGAATAAAATATAAGAATTGTGTAACTCTTGGACATGGTAAACTTCTGCGCCATTATAAGCATTATTTGATTGTTATTCCATGGTTTAAAAATAAGAGGTCTTAGGTCTTTATCATAACTAAAAACTGCAAAAGAGAAACAATCAAGGAAAAGCTCTGTTCGCCAGTTTTTACAGTTCCAGCTGCATTTGTCAAGTTGAATGATGAATCAGTTTGTTTAATTACAACAATAATTTAACAATAATTTAAGTCAACTCAATTTATTAGCTCTTTTGGACTGTTTTGGATTTGCTTTGGACTGTTTTCATCAGCGTCATCAACAAGTTTGCTCCAAGATGCTGATGCTCTTATGATATCTGGTTCATTATGGCTTAATTTGAATTCAGCTTGACAGTAATTCCAGCTCACAGAACTGCTGTTCTGGTATTTAACTCTTCTTCAGCAAATGCGCCATCAAGTAACTTTAAGCTCAGCATGGAATGGACAAGATGCACAAAAAGAAAATTTAAACATCCACCAATGATTCCATGGTAGCTACACAAACTTATTATTATTATACCACATTGCATTAATTAGCAATTCTTCAAATGAAAAAAAAGCCCAAATTTTAATCTAATTTATTTAGTAGAAATTTTTGGGAAGGAACTTTAAGAATATTTACGTCACACGTTTCAGTCTTACTGATGTTACCTTTCAGTTTGTGATGTTAACACTTTGTACAAAAACCGCAAACTTCCTGTATCAATAAATTGACAGTTTCTTTGTGATGTTAGAGAACATGCCATCATCTCCGAACCTTTTCCAGAGCTTTATTTCTGGATCTGTACACAAGGTATTAAAGTACAACAGAAAATACAAAATAATGTTTAACAAAAGAAAAAAAAAACAACTCAATGTTTATGTACAATTCTTATAAACAATAAAGATAGCTTCTTGAACATATAGTGAAGTTTTTGATTGTCTATATTTCTGGATATACATTTTTAAGTTTTGTAGGTTTTTATTCACAAAGGTGTTTCTGTTTTCATGAAAGGACTTGAAAGTTTTCTTTTTCAAAACCACAACTGCTATAATTTTTTTTCCTTTTAAACTTCAAAACACAATACAAAATACAAAATAAATTTGTTTAGTGCCTGCTTGCACACACAAGTCTCATACCAGAGATATCAATAAAATATCACATTTTTGAGAGTTCACAGGGTGGTGAAAAACCTACTTCTACTACTTAATGGCCTTTACATTCTGACAGTTTTTCTGAGTCTGTACAAACCACAGGTGAAATAAATATCACTGCACTGCTAAAGCTAGAAGAGCTTGGAGGACCTACTGCATTATGCACATTGCATTAAAAGAGAAACTAGCTCTCCACATACTTAGAGCAGCAGCCAACCCTTAACCATCAAGACAAATATAGACGACGACATGTAAAAAGATTTTTTTTTTTTGAGGAAAGAAAGATGAGCGTCTTTTACACATGGCTGCAAGTTCTGAACGCAAATTTGCAACACTGAGTAATATCAATACGTCATCAGGTAAAGCCGTTTTCAGTGGTACACTTGAGAAACAGACGCAGCTGGCATGCGTGGTTTCAGCTGGGTCTGAAGGGGGGTCGGGGGGGTTGGGTATCATGACTTTTCAAAGAGAGGAAAAATAAATTTAAACACCAAGTCAACCGGTAAAATACAAAACCCAAAATATCTGTACATATCTACAAATTATTGCCTTCTGACAAGGAATCAAATTAAAACTTTTGTATTAACACAGATTCACAAGTGTAAGAGGTCAGTTAATAGACTTTTTAAAGGCTATTTGCTAATTATTTACATGAAACACACAAGTGAATATCTTCTCTATGCTGGGTTGGAAACTGAATTCGATAATCCAACTAAATGATGGTTTATGGGCATGAATCCCGTCTGTACACACAATGGTGAAATACAAGATCAACTGACATGGCAAAAGATGATGTACCCCTGAAACAAACTAATTATTCATAGCACAATGCATAGATAAATTAAGTAAACACTACTACTGCATCCAATCAACTGACGATGACCCGCTAAACATTTTACAATACACAATTATGAACTTCAGTCGAGAGAAAACACCTCCAATTTTGCTACGGCACTCCGACAAATCATCAGCCAGATTATACAAGGCATTCTCTAGTCAGTACAGGTTAGGCAGAGGTTAAATACAAAAACAGAGTGGCTTTAAATAAACACTTAATACTGCTAGCAGGTTTACACAAGCTTGCTAAGTGGTTTGAAAATGGCGATACTTAATTTAGGAGCATAATCTAACACTTTTTACTAGAACTAAAAGACATATACAGCTAGGTTTGCCTAATAGTAGCATGAGTGAAAGCATTCGTTCAAAGGATTAAACAAAATCTTACAAAGGGAAAAGTATATTCCATAATTACATACGTACGGTGCCTGATTATGGTTATGTTTAAATGACCATTTCACCAACCAATGTCTTCCCATTGCAATATTGCTGTTATGTTGTTGTTTTTTTTAATCAGACTGATAGACTGATAACCTCCTTAAAATATGCCCAAATTAAAAAAAAAATTATTAAACAGTAAAACAAGGTGACTTGCATTATGTTACTTCCATGGTACTGTTTGACCCTTGTTTAAATAATGTGTTAGAAAACCTGTGAATGGGGACTTCAGTCTGCGTTCAACTACATTTGATTTTTTTTTTTTAAATGGACTGTTACAAACATCCTTGTGTTCCAGTTTGGCAACTTTGAACAGTTTAAAAGTAAACAACCAGACAAACTACAGACAAGTTTCCACAGGAGAAAATAAAAAGAAAACCAAACTGGAAGGTCTGAAGCCACGACACTCCCTCGTCTCCAAGCTAATCTCTATGCTAGTGTTGCTCTTCATACAATGTCTAGCCAGGTTTATTTGGGGGCAAATAAAACAATTTGCTCCAGCCTGGCTTCTTTAAAGTACCTGTAAACCAAACACTAAAAAAAAGTACCATTTCAAACAACAAAGACAAGCAACTAAAAACTAACACTAGAGGCAGAAAACTAAGCCATTTTTGGCAGCTGGAAAGAATGGCAGGATAACATACTGTAGCTCTGAAAGATGTTTTTGTGTAGATGTGAGGAAGGAAGATAAACAACTCTCCTACTGCAGCCTCTGGGCCCCACTTTACATGGACGTTACACATCTCAAGACCGCAAAACAAAAAATAAAATAAATGGCTATATAAACTCTTGAGAGAAATCAAGATTTTAGTTCTATATGATAGACATCACTGATGTCATATTACACAAAATGAAAACAAAAAGTATATTCATATACATATATATAGATATATATATATATATATATATATAATAGAATTTCAACAAATCAGAATCTCCAGTGAGGTCAGTCTTATGTACAAGCAAGATAAGGGATCTGAAAAGGGAAGAACGAGGGAAGAAAATGAGGAAGATCACTCTGACTGAAGTGCCGCAGTGTGCTGTGTGTGGTGTCGTGCATGTGCTCCCAGAAACCCGTTGGGCTCGCCGCTTCCAGCCAAGCTCCCAAAGTCTGTGACAGACACGGCCATTTTGGCGCCGGTGATTCGGTGGTGGTGCGCTGCTGTCCGTCGTGCTTCAAACTCAACTCCAAGGTTACCCACAGACACGTCATTGATAAAGGAGTCAGGCAGGGCCATCTTGAGTCTCTTGGAGGGCCGCTCGCAGTCCTTGTTGACACACACTCCTCCTAGTTGGCTCAGGTCGGAGTGGTAGAAGCCAGCGTCTAGCATGTTGAGGCAGTCGGGGTCTGCGCCATTAGAGGGGAACCCAAGGGATTCATCGTGGTTCAGGGACCCACGATGTAGACTGTCCAGGGGAGGAAAGCTGTAGGAGTCCAGGCAACTCACTTCTGCAGGGCTGCACACTGTGGCTACAGTATTACTCAAAGCTGCGAGGAGACAGGCACTCAATTAGCACTAAATGATTAGAAACCATAAGAGACTACCATGAAAAGAAACTTGTTTTCTGATCGTTTTTCTTGTCTTTCTCTGTAACTGCTGAATTATGTCCTTCGTTACCTGTGAGGTCGCTGGCAGTGATAGAGTTGAGCAGGCTGAGCTGTTGCTCTGTAGTGGTCTCCAGTCTTCCTCCTCCACCTGCTCCTGAACACACAGAGGAGGAACTGTCCACTGCAAGTCCCTCTGCCTCATCCACCAGCCTGTCCATCAGGTCACTGGACACAAAGAAACATGTTTAAAGTTTTCGTCTGAATTATGTGCATTTTCTCTTCAGAGATCATTGTATAAAACATAAACACAAACAGAGAAGAAACTATACAAATCCAAGAACATCTGAAAAAAAATGTTACATATACTGTCTTCTTCTGCCACTTACGTTACACCGGGATAGCTGCTGTACTTTTTCTTTCCGAACCGATTCTGCTGCACAAAGAAATCAAAGCGCTCCGACTTCTTCCACATGTAGTAAAACGCCACACATTCTGCTACTGTTCGTGTTGTGACCTAAGGAGGGGAAAAGTCATTTAAGGGGATGAGAATATTCAAAGATTTGTATTTGTACCTTTTCATGGGGGTGTATAAGAGGAATCTTTGCAGCTAAGAGATAAGACTCACTTTATGTTTTTGTATGAGGTGAAAGTTCTTGTCATACATCTGTAGTGCATGTTCAAAGTTCTTGCATTCCTCTTCTGACCACGGAGGAGATTTTTCTGACATGAAGGAAGAAATACATTAGCACATTGTTTGTGTACAATCAAGCAACTCATTTTTAAATAAGGGCAAACACATCAAAAATCAATACACATGATTGATTCTTTGTGAAACCTACTGTTTATATATCTCCAGTGATTTCATATTCATATTCATTTTGAGTTACTGTGGGATTGTTAGGAGTGATACTTAAGTAGGGGAAATATTCAGTATCAATTCTGGTGCAACAATAGGACAGAAAAGACTGACTCAGGTGATAGTTAAGGTTTTAGACGTGGATGTGGAAAAATAAGAGTTTGATCATTTGACATATTTCTGATTTAAATTTCTTCATTCTTAAAATCAGCTCCTGTTCTGCATGTGAAGATGACTGTACGGTCACACCACCGGTGACCTGAGCAGCAACAGTGGCTGGAAGTCATTCATTTTCAATGAGAGCTTGTGACAAGGAGCGTCTGATGTTGTGGCAGCAGTGAGTGACGCGATGCCAGCATCCAGAGCGATTAGGAGAGTTGAGAAAAGTTTAACTTTATGCAAATGAGCGGCGCTGAAGCAGCAGCCAATTGCAAACCAGGATTTGAGTGGCGTTTGGCACCGTGCCACTCCACCGTTTGTCTGGGTTGCTATGGAGAGGACAATGGAGGAGAAGCTAACTGTTGCGGCCTCCGGTTTTCCACAGCTTCATGACCCAAATCACTCCAACACAAAGAAGGCTCACCAAAGTGCACTCCATGATGAATGGACTGGAGAACTGAAGACATGCCGCCTACAACTACAACTCTACTACAAACTTGATACTGGTCACAATGGAATGTGATGTCTGCAGCGGTGCTTAGGACCCGCCCACTGGTGGTCCTAAGCACCTTACAGTGACTGTTGCTGCTGTGAAGAGGGTTTAATGTCAACTGTCATGTCAACATGTCACACTGCATGCCATTGCTTACCTTTTGAGGACTTTACACGGCTGCAGTATCTCTCTAGTGCTTCACGAGTGTTGTAGTTGCACTTGACAAGTTCACACAAAGCCTACATGAAAACAGTGAAGTGGTCAAGACTGGAATATTGAATCATATATACACAGACAAAAAATAATCTGAAGAATACAATAAATAAGGGATATGGTGAATGTCATTACAGGGACCATTGAAAACATGACTCACCTGTTCATTGTCTCGAACATGTGTTCCTGGTTTGTCATATCCTGTCTTTTCATCTGTTGTCCGTGACAAAACTTCAGACAGGTAACTCCTAACCTTGTGTTCTGGCAATGTACCTGGGCTCCATAACAACTCATCTTCATCTTCATAAACTGTAAGAGTAAATAACAGTAAGAAAAGCAATTTTACTACATGATCTTGACTTAATTATGTGGATAGGAACATTGGAAGTCATTACGTTTAAGTACATGTCAGGCGCGTTTAAAAAAAGAAAAAAAAAGCACTCACCTTTTTCTCCATCTTTGTAGTGACAGAGGCAAGAAGGAACCTCTGCTTGGTACTCTGTTCCCACCATTATTTCCTTAAAAAAAAAATAAACAAACAAACAAAAATCAATCGAAAAAGCATGTTTTAAAAACTAGTGTTGATATTCATCTTGAAGAATGGAGTGAATGTTACTTTTCCCTCTCTCAATGTGTTCCAAAATGAAATATGTCATTTACCTTTCTGGAGTCCTCTGGGCTTGGGCCATCATCATCATACTCTGACTCTTTGTCACCATCAGAAATAGCATTGGCTGATGAAATAATGAATAATACATAAATACTTTCATATGCACTGAAGCTCAATCCCAACACCTAGGTGCTAAGGCCTGATGCTTTCCCTACCAAGCTGGTGTCTTGGTACTTAAATCAATAATAAAATCTCCTATACAGAACACTTAACTTGGCCTAAATCTCTACGAAAGCTCACAGCTGGTAAACAGAACTGGTTCAAGACATGGTCATATTGTACAACGGCAAATGTCAGTGTCGAAACAATCATTCATTTAATCAAATAAGACAGAAAATTCATCATCAGCTGCTTTGCTTTTATAATTGGTTAGTTGTTTGAATCTTTATCCAGCAAAACATTCTCCAGTTTCAGTTTCCCATCTGGCTAGTTGTCTTTATTTTATAAAACTGATAATTTATCGACAAACTTTATACTGTTGGTGAGAGATTTGGGGAAGAAAAAAAAAGTAATTCAAAACATCATAATGGGTTCTGGGAATTTGTGATGAGCATTTCTATGATGACATTTAGTTAAAGAAAATGATTAATCAAAATCTGACACCTTGCTTAAGATTAAAAATCACTCACTACTCACTGTTAATGAATTAACAGAGAAAATATCCAGCAGATGGATCATAAATAAAAGTAATTTTTAGTTGCATCTGTAATGTTTAGTATGTTTTAATTTAGTTATTTCATTAATACATGCATTAGTATTGCTTTATAAGCAAGCTTTAATTCTGCTAAGCCCCACACAAAAAGTAATTTTTGTAGTATATGTAACCTGTCACTTACATCGAAGTGTTCTCGGGAAGAAATCAGTAGCCTCATGGGAGGTAACAGAAGGGGTCAGATCATCAGCCGAGGACTGGGTCTCCTCCTCATAGTCCCCTGACAGCAGGTCTTTAGCTATTTCCTCCTGGGGAGAAAAAATAAACACTATATACTGCGGCAGAGGAAGGGTGACCAAGAGAATTTCTAAGTCACATATTGAAGATAAATACATTCACATTTAATTATTTTTTCCAAATCTATTTACTGATTCTACAACATCACCATGTAACAGTAAATCTTTACCTTGTCCAAAGTCATGTCAGGCAGCTCATCGGTCAGGTCTCCAGAGGAGCTGTCTATACTGGAGCCTGCTGAGGCTTCATAGCGATAGATGGCCAATAGTTCCTCCAAAGGCATGTTCCCCTCCTGGACAGATAAAAAAAAAAAACAAAGGCAATCTTAGTATATCTATAAGTACAGTTATTATGCGCTTTCTCTTTATTATATTTATATCTATTACATTATATTACAATAAAAAATACATTCTAAAACAACATATGCATTCCCCTTTATTGTGGATCTGTATTTATAGTGTTTGTAAACTCAATCACAGAGTTTAATGCCAAGTATTGGTCTCAGTAATTAAGACTGTAATTAAACATTGTCATTTTTTTCAGCATCATGTATAGTATGTACATAAAAAACATAGTACATATGTAAAATCATTTTTTAGAGTACTTTTCACTATCGGGTAAAATACGTATTTGATATCAGTACTGATGTACCTTTTTATATTTTATTATATATGTTTAATTTTAAATGTCTTATTTCACTAAAATTACATTACTGTATTGTTATTTTAATAGACACAAATGTTGTTTATCAGCAGTCCTTTTCCACTTTATATTTCATTCCTCTACTTTTTTTATTAAGGTACTTAATGTTTCATTATAAACAATTTACTGTCACATCAACAGATTATTTATGGACAAAATTAAAAGACGACAAATATGCTAAGATTTGGGTGACCTTTAATGATTGTAGCTCCTGCAGCTATACATCAGAAGACTTCCTTTTATTATAACAAAAGTAAAACCAGCAACTGTCCTAGTGTTACAATACCAAACTTTTTAAAGTTGAAGCACTTTGTCAATATATGCAGCCCTGTTGCATCAAGAAGACGGTGCCTTCAGATTTCAGCATTTATGATAACCACACATCTTTTATATGTGCAGAAACTAATTTAAATGTGACTATTTAAAAAAATCAATAAATTCACTGCACAGGTAAATGATTTTTTCTAGGCATTATGTGCGTTCAGTAGTTTACCCTCTCCAGATCTGCAATCTCAGAGCGAAAATTTCTTCCTCCTTCCAGAGACTCTTCCTCCTCCAGAGTTCTCTCATCATCATACTCATGAACTAACATTTCTGCCGTGGGGTCAAAGTCATGGTCCTCTGACGATAAAGAGCCAACTGCGAGAAGGGAAGAGAGACAGAATAATTGTAAATTTGTTTACCTTAGCAAACAACTTCGCTTTTGTTTTGTTTTTTCCTCTTACAAAAAAAAAAAAAAATCACATTTTAAAATTTACAGTTACTGGTTACAATATTGCAATTAGACCACAACTACACTTTGTCCGTTTCAAAATGAAAACGTTTACAATAAAAACATTTAACAATTATTTTAATTCATATTCAAAGCAAGTAAGGTACATTATAAGCTGTGGATAAAAATACTACATATAAAGCAATAGTTTTTTGGTTTTTTTTACCTGGACTTGAACTCCCTAGGGAAGCCTGCAAAGAATAAAACCAGCAAACATTAATTTAAGAGTTGAAACATCCGCTTAACCAACAGGCTGGCGCTTCAATGTAAAATACTTAATTAAGCCGGGTAAGAAAAAAGTGCCTTTATGGTTTGTATTACGACTACCAGCGGCATTTGCCGCTAAGCTTACCTGAAATAACGTTAGGTGGCTAAGTTAACGCTAGCCGCGGTTAAACGCTATACACTGAGGACAACCATAAGCCAAACGTACTTTTTAAAAAGCCTGGAATTAAAACGCTTACGAGCAGAGACGACTGAAGTAAGACAGATAAATATGTTGAAGAGAACAGAACCATTTACGCAGCGTCGGCTCTTGTTACACTGAGCTAGCCAACAAGCTAACGTTAACCCCAAAGCCTAATGTTAACGTTATGCATCGAAAAATGTAAACACTAATTTCGTTTGCGCGGTACTGCGATCGACAGAGTTTGATGATCTTCGCAATAAGGGTGTCGCCGATTTAGCCTATACAGAAAAAAATAAATTCCATTCATAACAAAAACGATACAATCTGTTATTTCCTTTAACCAGCAAGCTAACGTTAAATTTACGTATCAATTTACACAGCCGCTACACCAGAGCAGCTGAGAGAGCGAAGGCGCAGCGGCCTTGTAGTGAAGGATCAGTCCAGACATTCAAGCATATTTTAGAAGAATTAAAATGACAATTATCACACGAAACACGCTATACAGATGGCAAAAAGTATCGTTTACTCAATCGATAACATAAAAATGAAAAATACAACACTCAACATTTAAAAATATCGATTTAAGATCGATTGCTTCTCCCCTGTTTTCCCTCTTACCTCCGCCATATTGGTACCTTTAGCTAATGGGCTCGTTCTAGCGCAGTACCCGGATCAGCGCTCTGAGCCAATCAGAGATCCAGGTGACCGCTGTAGTCGTGACGCCGTTCAAACCAACCACTGATCAGACTAACGGGAATAATTTACACACGGTAAATCTATGGTATGAATATTACAAACACAAATGCAGATATCAATACACAAATACATATCCAATATATCAATAGCGTGGCGTTTAGCATGGCCGTACCTTACACAATGACGTTTTCCCAGAACATGCTTACGATCCCGGCAAATCCCAGCTGAGTTCCTGTTATGGCATTTTAAAAGCCCTGAGTTATCACTATTACCCTTTTAGACTTCAAATAGCCTGTTTCTGTAAGCACTTTTAGTTGTGGTTATAATGTGTTCATCTGAAACTACTGAGGTTTTCAGTTCTGTCATATTAATCAGCCTATTTTGTTGTTAGCTGTTATTTTCCACATAGCTTTAACGGCCTATCCTGAAGGCACGCCACTATAATATTAATAAATATCTCCGGAGTTTCTTTAAAGAAAAGTAATGAAAGTGAAAAATCACAAAGAGTTAAGTCAAAGTGTCAGACAGATGTGTCCATAAAACTGCACAGAGTCTGTTGCAGAAGTTCTAACACCATGGCCTGTGATTCTCTCATATTGTTGTAACTGCTGTTTTATTTCATTTAAATGTCAACACATTTTTAGGCATGTATAAAGTATTTATTGACTTACACCCTGTTCATTATTTCTGCTTGAAAATCTGTTGTCTTACTGAATCTTCTCCATTGGTGGCACAAGCAAATTTCCATCCATCATATCACCAGGAGGTAGCCTACTTGTGGCACTTCATTTAAAAATTGAACTAGGCTATCCCTTAAAACAAGGGTCGGTCATATCAAATAATATCTTTGGCAAAACACTGAAACAATTATATAAAGTAATCTAGTTCAGAAATAAATTCAAAATGTATGGTTTTGAATCTGCCCACCAGAGGGCAAAAGTGCCCTTTAAATGTTGCTGCTCTATTCACACCATCAAAATGCACTCTGTCCAACCCATTGTATATGACTGTGAAAATTCATGATTGCAAAGTAACATGTCAAAAACAGATTGAATATTTTTGCTGGCAGGGGTAAAAGTGGAGAGATTGAATTCATTCTGCACTATTAAATACCAGAAGGAGACGATTTTACCTGTTTCTTTATTAGTTTTGCACATTAGGCATTTAAAATAGTGTTTGAGTTATATTTTGGGCAGCAGGAACTAAAAAAACAAGGGTTGCAAGTTCAAGAAGAGTCCAGCGGCAGCTGTCAGTGGATGTCCAGATGTTTTTGCACAAGGCAATGACGATAAACGGCTTTGTGGCTCATCCAGATCCAGAACCGGAGGTGGGTGTCCTTCTTGCAACATAACAGAAAGTGTGTTTTGGTTGTGTGGGATGACTGCATTCGTTTTGGACTTGTGTTTACAATAAAGTTGTTTGTGTAAGGGGCAAGTGAAGAGTTTTTTGTGCATCTTTGTTCAGTTTTGGCATTGTGAAACATGTTGTAAGTTGACATGACGCACAGATGAATCTCATTTGTTTGACCTTAGGAGAGGATGTGATCACCTGACGTGTGTGTACGTGCTGCCAGCATTGTACTGGATGCCTCTACTGGTGAACTATAATGTAATTTAGTTTTTCTTTAAGTTAATTAATGAAATGTCATACTCACATATTTAATTCACACCCAAATTCAACCACATCAATGTGTACGTTTACACACACATGCTGAAATGTTGCAGTGCTGATGAATATATTTCTTGTGTATACAAGTCTTTATCTTGTGATGTAGATATGACGGTTCATCAGTCTTGCTGACCGGTGGGTTTTGAGCAGTTTCGAGTGGTGAATATAAACTCTTCCATTAAAATAGAGCAAAGATGCTTTAGTTGTTTACATCTGGGATCATGTTTTTTAAACCTGTAGTCACAAGTAAACACTGTGGGCTTTGGAAAACAGAATCCCCCATAAGGCGTAGGAGGGGCAGCGTGGGCTTTCTTTGGAGGACTCTACAATAAGATGAGTCACCGGGTTCACACAGTTCAGAAGCACATCCCTCCAAAAGCCACATCTGTTCACTTTTTTATTAAAGCTAAGTTGACTATAATTTTGACAAGATGAAGTTTCAAAACATTTTCTATCAAAATTTGAACCGCTGCTCCAATATAAATATTGATTCCTCTTCTTCTTCTTTTTCTTCTTTTCTTTTTCCTTTGTTTCTTCTGGTACCAGTAATTGCAGTGGTGCCATTTTAATGTGTGCTCCTCTTTGCAGATGTGGCCATGTTTGCATGTGCTAGTAGTAAAATACGAGCTTGTACTATCTGTCTCTCGTCCTTCTTTTCATTGCAGCTAATTTGTGCTTGGAAGCCCAAACCTGTGTGTACAGAACAAAGTAGTCAGGAAAACATGGGCCCTGACCTAATGAGAGAAATTGTCAGGGCAACATGTTATCCTCTGACGTAGATTATGGAGAGATGGGTGACAAGGGGTCACAATCCATTGTTACAGCGTAAAAAGGATGTGGCTGATTAACACTGGCCCGCACCTACACTGGTTTTGTGATTGTCCAGGAACTGCCCACTCAGCTGATGTGCCATTAGTGGGACTGGAGGGCAGACAACCCTTTGTATTACTAACAGCTTTCTCATAATTATCAGTCATATTTCGGGCCAAATTGGCACATCAGCTGCAAATTCTTTTATTATAATTTTTTATGACACGTCACTGGAGGATATTGCATTGATGAAGTGCAAGTGTTGAAAAATATTACTGTTGTTGGTGTTTGTTGTGGATTGAGTCAGAACATGAATAAAGCATTACTTAACACTGCATCTCTGCACGGAGAAGTAGGTGAAAACTGAGTAACATTGTTAGAAATACCCATATTGATAAACACTCATCAATAAGTGCTTAGCAGGAGAATTTGCTGTCTTTGTACACAAAAATAAATTCAAATGCATTTATTCAGTAGACAATGATGCTGTGTGTCAGATAATGCTTGGAGATGGCACCTAATGTAAAGGCCCAGTAACAGGTTTACAATAAGAATCACATATATATTTTTTTGATTGTTAGATAAAAATCTATATGATACAATGCATTGTAACAGGTGTCAAGCAAAGAAAAATGTTCAGTTGCATTAAATAATGTATGTATTAAAGATTAAATCACAGAACTTTTTTAGGCATTTAAAATTGATGTATTGTAAATGATCATGCTGTTAAGGGGATTAAATAATGATGAATGAAATGAACCACATGGATCATATTTTTATATCAGTAATCAGTAAAATAACTGACTATTCTTTAAGTAGACAGTTTAAGACAGTTCCTTCATAATGTATTCCAACCACTAGGCGGCAATGTGGGACAGCTTTGGGTTCTTCATGACTCAGCTTTAACATTTTCCTTTTCCTCTTTGCTCCCAACACCACCCCCAGTCAGGCTGCGACAGTGACTGTGTGAACACATATTGTCGGTTGTGTTGAGGCTCTTAGGTGAATTATCTAAAACTCCAACATGTGCAATGACACAGATTTTAATGTGTTTACAAGTGCTGTGTTTATCCCTTGGCGTGAATCATCATCAGTCAGCAGCTGTGCAGCAAGTCATGTGGTCTCAACAAACCTTTGTGAAGGACCAAGGCAGCAGAAGTTTACATTACTGATGGGAATATAAACAAGCTTTTATATCTTCAGCAATTTCCTTGGAATCCTTGAAAAGTGTTTGCACATAACTACAATTACATCAAACTGTGACATGTAGTGAGCACGTTGCCAGTAAGCAATTGGCAGTTGCAAAGTAAATTCAGCTTTGTCATTAATATTTCATTAAAATTAATACATTTTCAGATTTACACTGTTGGTGAGCAACAGATACAATCTGCTGTGGTGAATGGGAATTTCAGTCTTTGCTTAAGTGGGATTGTGATGCTTCTGCTTTTATGAGGTAGAATGAAGGATGTAGAGTGAAGCATTAAATAACACTCTTAAAGCATCAGCAGATCTTTGATAATGCAAATTACAGCACAAAGAGGGAAGAAGGTTAGAGATGGCTTGAATAAAGATCTTTGTTGTACACACACCTCACATCCAACTCAGACATAAACATGTTTGCTGATTAATATCCTTGAACTCCTACCATGGTTAGTGGCGAGAGAAGCATGTATTATGCTGTGTGTCATAACGTATCTGCCACACAATAATCCTTCTACAAATGCACTCTGTTTCACTCTGTATTGATTTATTTATGCAGGACAACCATGGTGATTGCAATAATAATAGCATATTAAAGTGTTTCACATCATAAAACAGGTACTGACTGCAAAGACCGGAGGCTTCTAAGACACAAACATTTCTTGTCTCTCTGTTGGGATGCTTGAGACTTTGGTGATTTATTTTTAGGCATAAAACTGAGTCACTGCAGCAGTAATAATATAACATGTATTAGTCCCTCACAGATTTCAAGATATTTATCACAGAATGATGCTCACCAATCTTTGTCCCTCTGTCACAGCTCTTTCAGTCTTCCATAGCTCAGACTGCTACCTCAACCATCCAAAACATTTTCTGTAAAACTGTAGTATACAGCACAAAGGTCGGCTAATTACAATTTGCAGTTTTCCCTATCTCACAGTTGTCACCACACTAAGATGGCTTGGTGTTAAAATAGAATTGCTAAGTGAAATCTGAAAAAGGTCCATTTCTATCACTTCTAATGCTCCCATTTGGTCCCTGAAGAGTTTTGGCTGGTGTATTCTACTGTATTGTTGGGCACATTAGTAACAACAGGCACATACATGGAGACTATTACTGTAGCAGCTGCCATGGAAGCATGATTCTCCATGAAGAGGATTCTATGGAAATAAAATTAGACTGAAGTACTTTAACAGCCTGTTGCCACAAATGTGTGTCATAGATGTTTCAATTTAGTTCAGCACAGCCCCTTTTCAAAAAATATGCCATGAAATAATACAACTGCAGAAATTTTGTTTTTATACTGATCAGATATTCTCATAATAGAAAAGTGAAACCCTAAAAGTCAAGTTGCATGGTTCAGAGTGCTTGTGTTCACATTATGATTAGTCCAGTTTACTTTCTCACTGTCTGAATTTATCATCTGATCTTTTCTGTGTTTCCCCTGAAGGTTTGGTTACAGGCGACAAATTAAAATGCACCAATTCCTTGAATAAAATTTTGAGTTTGGTATCATGTAGCCATTTTTTTAGGCATTATAATGTGGAAATGTATGTTATACCATTGATTGCTGGGGAAACTAATCTGTTCCCACATGGTGCTTTTCAGTGCATAGTTGGAGAATAGCAGTAAGTTTGAAAACACAATGATGAATTCTTCAGCACTCTCCCTTGAGAAATTTTAATTTATTTTAAAATTGAACAACGATTCTCCTTGCTTTCTATGTGTAGCAGTGGGGTTGCCAAGTGCCTGCTGTGAAGTGTTTCCCTTTTTCCATTTGGTCCTTTTTGTCTAGTTTCTTCAGGCAATTTACTGTGGACAGAGAAAACATCAAACACTTATGGAATGTGTTGACAACAAATATGTTCTGTTTTCCATTTAAGTGGGCCTATATTACCATTGTCAGAGGTGTAAGAGAGCATATGGACAAGTTTGGTTTAAAAAAATATTAGAAAAGCCATTAGTTGTTTTCAGCTTATGTATTTTAAAGATGTATTTTAATGTTGCCTCCATCGTACACATTCAAAATGTAGTTGGTTTGGCAGCTGAAGGCCTGATGGTACATAACAGGAAAATGCATTGGTGATCTGGGCTAAACTTTCAATAGCAACCTTAAAAGTTTAGAAATACAAAACAGTGGGATGGATAGATAGATGGATAGATGGATGGATGGAAAAACTAAATTCTTAATAAATATGTTTTAATCCATTCTACTACATTGTTTATGAGTGTACAGCAAGTGTCGGAAACGTTGTATAAATCCTGTAGTAAAAACTTGGCAGATCAGCCTGTGCTCTGCTCATTTTTCTAAATGCTTGGAACGCTGCACAGCAAGAGCTCACTTCAAGGCGGAGTAACAGTGAGTGGGCACTGCAATTTCCTCTCTTTCTGTAGTCAGACGCAGTAACTACTTGTGTAGGTGTTTGTATATATCCGTAACTTGCGTCATGCTGCATGCTCACATGTTTAATATGAGATTAACTCTGTTTTCATCAGCTAATGTGGAAATATTCATATCTGGGAAGATGACACAGAGTAAAAACACTTAAGAGGTGTTTCTGAAGAATTTCCATTCTCAAAATTCACTATTCTTATAGTTTGTCACCCACAAAATAGTTTTGTGCTGTATAGGTATGGACCTCTATTTAACCTTCAAAATGATAAAAAGAATCAAGATTCAGAGGTGTTAGTTCCAGTAGCAGTTAGACCAATATAAAGTCTCTTTCCTCATATCTAATGCTCCTATGAGTGTATTTTTTTCAAATGCATATCTCCCAAAGCTTAATCACACTAGAGGCTAGGAGCGAAAGCATGTGAGCAGAGAGTCATCTCACTTTAAAAGTACTTAAAAAAAAGTGAGAAAAGTTCTCAGAACTACTTATAACAGCAGCACTGGTGAAGGTCTTTAGCCGTTTAGGCAGGATGTTCTGCTCTGAGGCTTCTTTAATTCAAGCATTGTGCAGGATATTCACAGTAATGAGCATCGTACCAAATGTGAAGGATAGAGGAAACAGCTGTGTTGTCATGGATAAGAGGCTGCTTGTGACGAGACATGTGGGTGATTCTGTCTCCATGGCAACCTACAATTCTACCGCAAGAACAGTTTGTGAAGAGAACAGAAGATGTAGAGGCTGAAAACTTGGGAAATTCTCACTTCTTTATGAATTCAGATGTCACACATCCAACTCCCATGCCTACAGACGCTTTCTTACAAAGGAGTGCTGTCACTCGGAGCCACCTACATACTGGCTCCTAAAATGATTGATGAAAGAGACAGAGGTTTTCATTAATGAATTCATACAACAGTTAGGTAGTCATAACTTGGACAAATCATCGCTCGTTTAGGACATTGTCAGTTGTCTGACAACTCAAATGATTCAAAATGTTAACTGTCATGGCATATACCTTTGTGATAACCACCCACACAGTCAGTAATGTCACTATGTTTGGGACTCATTGACATGCAGGTACACCATCTATAATGATATATTTCAGAGAACATTTTCATTCCTTTCTTGGTTAAAGACCTGAGGATGAAGAGGACTAGCAGGTTAATGGTCTTTTAAAACAATGCAATATATTTCTTTGATATTAACAAAGAAAACAATTATCTGATGTAAAAGGTTGTTGTAGTGATGAAGCCACAGGAATAACCACCCTGCTCTTCACCTTCCTGCAGATGCTGTTCTGCCAATAAAGACAGAATGTGGTCAAAGACCCCCTCTTATATATGCCACTAAGGTAAAAAAAAACAGACTATTCACGAGTCTTAAACCTCAAGTCCGAGTCGAGTCTGAAGTCTTTTGAGGTCGAGTGACGAATCAAGTCTCAAGTCACTGTGTGTGTGACTTAAGTGCAACTCGAGTCCAAGTCTCAAGTGCAAGTCACCATCTCTGACTGGGTACCTAAGAGGTACTGTGTAAGTACTGGCTAAATAGAGGGTATCAAGGAGTAAGTATTTTGTAAGTATTGGGTACCTATTTGGTGCCTGGGATGTAAGCATTTTGTAAGCACTGGGTACCAATCAGGTGCCTAGTTGGTGAGTATTTTTTAAGTATGAAGTATCTAGGCGGTAGTTACAGGGTCAGTATTTTATAAGTACTGATTTTGGGGTGTAAGTATTTTACAAATACTGGGTACCTTGGAGGTATGTAACTTGTAAGTACTTAGTATATTGGAATACTTAGGGGCTACGTATTTTGTAAGCACTGGGTACCTAGGGATACCAATGGGGTACCTTGGTGTACTTGGTTAAAGTAAAATAGGGGGTTACTATCTTGTAAATTCTGGGTACTTAGAGGAACTTAGTGGTGCTTAGTGGTACCCAGGGGTATGCTTTTTTCAGTACTTATGGGGAAGTGTTTTGTAAGTACCAAACACCTAGAGGTACCTAGGGGGTACCTTGGGGTTTTTAAGGTTACCTAGGTGCACCTAGGAGTATTTAGTAGTACTAAGTGTTATCTACAGGTGCTTAGGGATACCTAATGGTACATAGCACCAAATAGGGGTACCTAGGGGTACTTAATGGTCACAAGAGGTACCTAGGGGGGTAACTGGGGGTAAGTATTTTGTGTTTTGAAAGTACTGACTCCTAAAGGGTCCTTAGGGTAAGCATTTTTCTAAATACTAGGTACCGAAGGAGGAACTAGGGACTAAGTATAAGTACTGGATGTGCAGAGGGTAAGTATTTTGTAAGCACTGGGCACCTAGGGGGTACCTTGGAGTACCTAGGATAACTTAGTGGTACTAATTGGTATCTAGGAGTACTAAGGGGCACATAGGGGTAATTGGGGGTGCCTGGGAGCACCCAGTAAGAACATCTTTGATATCCATAAGTTTTTATTCCTATTGGCAGCAGTACAATTTGTACATTCAGTTTAATTCCTCAAATTAATCCTATCATGCATGTTCATTTGCATTGCCTGGCATTGCTTTTCATATTAAGAGAGGGTGTGTATGTGTGTGACACCAGTGATGTACTTAGGCAGGGCAGGGGCAATTGCCATTGTAAGCAACTATGTGATACAATGTATTATAAGACTAAAGTGACAGGTTGATGCAAGTAAATTAAAGATAAGAGAGACAATCTGTGGAGGTCCTTGTCCCTTTGCCCTCAATGCTATTTGACACCCTTTCACCACCACTGCCACCACCACCATCACAACCATGCATTCCCATCTGCTTGTGCATACACATAATAACACTTCCTAAGAACTAGTCAAGCAGCATAGAGCACAATAATGGAAGTAAGAGGTTAGATAACTATGACCAGGATAAACTTAAACAAAGGCATTCAGGTTTTTCACTACAAGATATTTGAATACTTTAACATATCAATTCAGAGTCATAATACCGACATATTAGGGAATTAGGTAATGATGTAACAGTACTATGACCTTCTAAAATTCTAGTTGAACAACCATGAACAGATTTAGGATGGAGATGTGTGAGTTGAACAGTGTAGGAGAACATTAGGATCTAATTTTAACCCAACAATTAGTTATGGCTGAGTGTAACTTTTGATGTCCTGGCTATCTGGCTCTGGTTCTCTGTGTAAGTTTAGTTATAATTAAAGGATGAAAGCAAAGCTGTAAAAGGGCCTCTACTTAAAAATAAACTCAGATGATTGTCACGACAGTTCACTAAAACTAATAATGCCTTACATATTGCTGACAAGTTGAACTACTATGAATAAATTGTGTTGCTTGATGAATTGGAAAAGATGATGAATTTGACTTTAAGGGAACCAGAATAATTTCTCTTATCTCCACAGTGACACATTCTATTCTATTCTACATTCAAATCACACTTATCTATTCTGAGGGGGCTGCCTTTCATCTTTGAGCTGAATGGTTATGTAAAGAGAAAGTTCTGCTGTATTCACAGGTGTGTGTCTGGAAGTGAAAGCCATCTGTGAACTGCGATAAGAGGACGAAAAAGTGTCTATAACTGTTTCCTCGCCTGGAAAATTGTATCCACTCAGCTGCGACCGTGCAGTTGTGTTTTTGTGCTGTTTCATTATTTCACTCACAAAGATGCCTGATATCAGATTGTTATATAACAAAATATCTCTGCTTCCCTGTAAATATCAAAAGGAATTTAGAAATTGTGTCTTAAATTGGTAAAAGTGCAAATCATCATCAAGGTCTTCAGGCTTTTCTGACTAGATTTAAGGTGGAAATGGTAAATCCACTAAAAGGAATACATCAAATAATAATAAAAGACAGAGTGAGGAAATGTCAAAGCAATGTCTTTGCAACTCTTTTTCCCAGGACAATAGCACAAAACATGTGAGAATATAACCAGTGGAGTATCTTGAAACTGTTTTGGACAGAGAGGAAATATATCCAGCTTTACAATTCTATTTTTAAAAGTGGCAACTCATTGATAACTCATGTGAATGGAGTGTTTGAAGTTGACGCAGTCTTCAAAACGTGTGCCCTTCCCTGAGTCTTCTAATCTTGTCTTTATCAGAACTCTATTTTTGAGGGCATTATCAGGAGGATGTAGGTGGTTAGGTTGGAGAGGGGAAAAGTGTACAGAAATCTCTGGTGGAGTTGTGTTCAGTACTACATTACGTAATAGCTCAGTTTTCTAAGCTGTGCAGTTACTTGGCCTACTTATTTCCATTGTCTAAAATTCCTCACTGCCTTCATCACACACTCCATCGATAATATGCCACTGGAAATAAGAAGGCATAATTATACTTAAAATTACGCATTGAAATGCTTTAGCTCTTTTCCAGTTACAAAAATTATTAAATTATATGAGAACAAGCTCCAGTCACAGAAGAGTGGCAGATAGGAAAAGCAGTTCCTTATCCACAAAGGACACAAAACAGACACCAAGCGGGTTATTATATCTCCAAGACACTAAATATAGTTCCAGTGTAATAGCCTGAAAACAAAGACATAGCTGTAAACTTCCACCCAGCTTGCTATTCTGATCAGCTTTGAAACGTGAGAATGCTCATGACAAAAGTCTCGCTGGCAGAGGGCCTAAATTCTCTGTGACAAAGAGGAGCTGAAAGGGGAAACTGTCAGCAAAGGTGATTGTTTTCTTCTTGTTTCATTTTTGGCGAGCTGTAATTAGATTGAACTGTTTTTTTATGATTTTTTTTTTATTTGCTTGAATGTGATCTTATATGCAGACATGAACACTGTATTTTCAACATACACCAGGATGCATGCATTGCATTCTACTGAACTTCATGATGTTCCCTGGATCTTTATTAGATCTCAGGATGAGCAGCTGTTGCATTAGTGGATGAGGATCTAAACAACATCAACAGAATCCAACAACAATTATCCTCACATTTTTAAGATTTTAGTAAAGATATGTTTTTTATTGCAAGATTCAGTAATAAAATGACTTTGAACTGTTTAAAAAAGAGAAAGCCATAGGAGGAGTGGTTTTCCAATATGAACACGTGGTTCCTGCGGCAGTAATGGGACGTGCTCCGCTAACCTCTCTGCACTCTGAATCACAAGAACTTCGCTCCCTAACCTGGGTGGTGCTGACTTTCACAGCATTGTTCCAGGCCTCCCATACTCCGCCATTTTGTTTCCTGTGGAAAAACAGGAAGTCCTGCCTGCTGTTCCCAGCACTGTGAATGAAAGAGCTTCTGCAGGCACAAACACACACACACACACACACACACACACACTTAAACACACAGTATACAATATACACACATCCTCTTCCTTTGTGCTTCCCCTCAGCCCTAGTCCAGGATGCCCCTCTCTGATGTGAAGATGACCCCAGGGATGATGGGATGAAGCCAAAAGCACGTCTGCTTTCCGTTTCAAAGCAAATCCCCCGCCTGTATGAAAAATACACGTGTGCAAAAGTATTCCTGAAAGGAAATTGCTACATACAGGTAATTCTGAACAAGTTTAAACATAAGACATACTTATGGTTAAAGATATGAAACAGATTACTGTAAGTGTTACATAAAATACATTTTTTTAATGAGCAATCAGATGTCTTTTCAGGGATAGTACGCTGTTTATTTTGGGGGTTTTATCAGACTCTTATTTATCCAGGACTTTGCAGAAAAAAAAAATCACTGTTATACTTTGTTCCTCATCAGAGTAGCCTGTCCATTTGTCCCATGTTCACTTTGTGGAAATAAACTTTTGATTCTTCCTCGTAGCAGGGAGGTCTCATATGAAGGCAATCACACAACCGTGGGAAAACATCCATTGACCCTGTCCCTGTTGAGGGACTGATGCCTTTAAGTCTGCATTTTGAACAGGATCATGATAACAGCTGTTGATATTGTTTGGGCATCAACAATTGCATCACAGATAATGCAATTGGGGTGACATCTTATCTGTGCCGGTTATTGTCTCTGCACAGTGATCCTGATAGTCCTCGGGCTTTTTAGCAGATTTGGAGTCAGCTTAATAGCCATGCAGTCTGCAAGCACTCAGGGTTGTGAAGAGATACAGCACACAGAGATCCTGTACTTTATTTAATGCAAATGAAGTTTAGCTGAGAGTAATCTTTTAATTTATCAAATAACAGAAAACAAGTTTGTCTGTGTGTTTTACAGGGCTGATTATCTGTGTAAAGGTCACACTTCACCTGATAGCGGAAAGTGGAACAGAGAAATAAACCAGTGCTGGCTTCCTCTTTTAATGTAGTGACTATTTTTGCAGTGATAGTTTCTGAGCTGCTGTAATTGGCGAACTAACGCTTAGCCAGTCAGGCAAGCATTAGACAGTCAAAATAAGTCCTAAAGATTCTCTCTATTTTCTTTCTACTGTTCTCTTTTCTCCCATTAGCATTTAGTTTCCCGTTGTACACCATTGTACACCACGCCAAATAAACTGTCAGAGGAAGCTAGCTTAGCTGGTTTAGCTACATTGGCAGGCTGCTTCAGCACAAGTGTTGAAGAGCAAATGATGAAGTAATCAAATCTGGACTCAAGCCAATGTGCAGACAGCATGTTGTTATTAAATCAGCATCTAATCAGATCAAAGTGAGTTTAGCACTGCACTAGTCAATGTTTGCTTGGTTTCGTATTTAACAAGCTAAAATGCAGAACACGATGTGTGTTCATGTCTGCAAGTTAGATGCAAAGTAAATTTTAGGAGGCAAGATAATGCAGATTGCTAGTCAACAAGCAAGTCTTTCCCTGCTAGAACAAATGGCATAGACCAACATAGCTGATTACCGGCATGACCAGCACAATGCATGCTGGTTATACTAGCAAGACCTGCATATGTTGCGTTGTAGTGCTCATATGCTGGTAACAGGCATGGGATGCTGGTGGTTGGTTGCTGCAGACTGACATGGGATACTTTGATGTTTTGCAATGATAGATGTTGAGAATAGCCTGTTCACCAGGGATGCTGGTATGCTGGACAACCAAATGATAAGAGAAAGCTTGGCATGATGATAGAAGTTAAAACCAATAAAAATTTACAGGAAAGTCAAGAACGAGACCTATTTATTAACTCACTTACTCCTAATCACTATCACAAAGGACAAATTCATCTTTTTTGCATTTGAGGAGGACTAATTAAAGGGCCAGTGCCACAAAGAGCTGAAATTGAAAGGGTTTCCAGGCCCTTGAGAGGACTGAACGCTCGATTCGCCACCCTGTTTTTAATCTGCTGCTTGTATTACTCACATAACAAATATTCTGGAGACGAATCAGTCTAAAATGTTCACAATTCGCTGAGACCTAATGAAACTAATGATCACGATGAACCATGATTGAATGTTGTATTGATATTTTCACTGTAATTGGTCCTCACTTGGCCAACTTTCTCCAAGGTCTCAGGCAACTGGAGCTCATTCCTGAATGCACTGGGTGGGAGGCAGGAAAATACCCTGGACATCTTGCTTGTCCATCAGGCAGAACATACACCCTCTCATTTACCTATGGGCACTTCAGATTGCAGTTCATCTAATTTGGAGTGTGGGAGGAAACTGAAAGATTTGGAGGGAACCCATGGAAACATGAGGAGAAGCATGAGATATTTCACATTTAATTTTTTACATAATTTTAATGATCCCCGTTGGAAATTTCAGTAGGAGTTTAGATGGTAATTAACACTGGCAATATTCTTTCCTTGAAGCGCATGTTGGATTAGTCATGAACCTAGAAAAAGCTGAGACATTTTGTTATGTTGGCAATTAATGAAATAGATACATTTTTTTAAAAATCACTTAAGTAAAGGTTGGTCTGCTGGGTTGATCATCAAATGTAATGATTGTTCCTTTCCTGTTCCCCTCTGCCCATGTTTAACAGAAAACCTTACAACTGGAAAAATTATTAAATATTTAGACTGCAACAAAGATTCTCTTACCTGAAGCAAAAACATAATGCTTTAGTCATTTTTGTCCAAAATAATAAGCCCTCACTGGCAGTGAGATTATTGGCAATGCCAGGGACTAATGTAATCAGATGACTCTTAAAGTGTTCCTCACTTTCATATCTTAGAGAGAACTTGCCTCAAGATATTCAATATTCATCAAACACACATTCCAAAAAGACACAAAAATGCAGTGGTATGACACTAACTTATCCAGATAATGCAACAATGTCTCTTACATTCCTGTAATTAATTAGACTTCCTCCCTGTAACCTCTGCTTTATCCTGGAGGAGCTGATTTCCTTTCTAGGACCATCCATATGCTTCCTTTAAGGAAGGATGCGATCACACCTCCTCCACCCTAGAAGTTCCACCCTTTCCTCACTTCAAACTGATGGCCCGATCAAGTTTAACTCTGAAGTCTACATAGGGGGTGTGGAATTAATAAACTGTTCTGTACATTTTGTCTGATTGCATCTAAGTGTGGAGAACAAAGGGGCTCATATTGTATATACTTAATGGGCGTGCACCTATACATTTTTGAGTGGATGGATATTTTGTGTGTTTGTGTGTGTTGAGACTGAACTGTAGAAACAGCAAAGAAACCTCAAAATTATTGAAATACCTCTGAAATTACCTTCAAGACAAAGTGGTGTCTCACTATTGCTATGAGGTACATTGAATTCTCTCATAAGCACATCTTAAGCAACATCACCTGAATTTTATGCTGTGTCACTGGGCAGTAATAGTCCAGGTACCAAGCCATGCTGTTTATATGATTGAATTTGTTCCATGGTGATTCCACTTATATAACAACATCTTGTTCATTGGCAGAAAACATATTGTGCAGAGCATCAAAACTTCATATCGCAGGCAATTCATATAAATCGTATTTCAGTTCAAATGAGAATGTTGGAAAGCTGTCCCTGAAGGAGGCTGGATGAGCCTTACTGTTGCAATAACAACAGTTGAGCATGGGGGGCACTATCCACCCACTCAGGACATCTATATCTGTGAAATTGTTTGTGACTCACTAAGAAAAAGGCAGCGGCTCTGTGACTAAGGGAGGAAGAGGAGGGAGAGTGTGAAATGTTGGTCGGCTCTGGCAGAGAGAGTAAAGTATAACTTGCTTGAGAGCATGAAGGCTCTGAATCATCGCTGGGATCCCATGAACACACAAGGTGGAGAAGCCTCCCCCTTAACAGCTCGAGAGGAAGCCTCTCCCACAGGGCAAATAGGTGAGGAGAGCCGGGGAACTTCCTCCTGCAGGAGGAACATTAACCTCTGCGCTAGAAAATCAGGACATAAGGGTATGAAAAGGTGTGGACAAAGTTAAGGTCACTTGTGTCAGACACGACCGGAATCCCTGATTGTTATAGATTACCTGAAGGCTGTGGCCCATCGCCAGTACGGAGTCTTTAAAAAATTAATGCTTGGAGCTTTGTCTGCTCGGAGAATCACTGGCACGCCAAGGAAAATGCATTTGTATTTTATTGGAAAAACACTGGTCTAAAGTCCTACATTAAGCATGTGCTGCTTCCTGCAAAGAAAATCAATGCCTTCCCATATGTTCCCCATTTTTCAAAAAGTACGTGACTACATTTCTGGCATATTTTAAACATGACTCCATATTCTCTGTGGGGCTTATGCTGATTTTTCACACTTGTGTGGGAATGTCCCTGAGAATATGCCTTGGCTTGCATGACCACCACGTGTGTGAATGCGTAGTCTTCACACACCTGTGTATGTCAATGTAGTCGGCCAGAATTTGTGAAACCAACCTTAGTTAAACGTGACAGCAGAGGATATCAGTGGGCGAGGAAAGACTATTTAAAACATCAAGGACAAGCTTGGAAATACACTATTTAACAGGGACACAGGAAACAGGAGCTACCAACACTGAAATAAAGGCTGTAAAAGTACCAACATTGCATGTCTTGAGAAAATGTGTCAGGTGGGATTGTGCAACATAATACTCCCATCTAATTAGAAAACACCAGTTTTGAATGAGACTCAGGTGTTACTGGTTAAACAAAACTGGCTTTCGATTGAGCGAGAGGAGGGAGAGTCACCTTCACATTGCATGATGATTGTGTCATTCTATTGGCACGGATACCGTCAGTGGTGTCACATTTTCAAGGCTGTAGAATGTTGAACTGCCTTTTATAACAGGAAGCGTGCACCCTCCTCTGAATCATAAGCTCTGTTCGAAATGACTCCCAGCTTGTACACTGAAGTACAAGCACAGCTTCACAGTCTTCGTCAGAGCTTAGCTTACAGTGGGATTTAAAGAAGAAGAGACACGGTGCAAGAAGCAGTGAAGGACAATTAAAAGAGTTGATCTAAATATAAAACACTGCTCAATCAGTAGGAAGACAGATTTAAATATGTTTAAGATTTGTCCTACAGTAAAACAGACTGTGTACTAAATGTATTGAATCTTTATCATTCTTGCATTTCCTCTACAATGCATGCTTAACATTCTGGGGATGCTGAATAGCTCTGAGCTACGTTGGCATCTGCCTGTAAACGTTTGTATGATATAACCAATCCACCCTTCTTCATACTACTACAGCAAAACTACTTAGGGCCCAACTGTGATCCATCTATGAATATTTTGTGTGGTTAAGGAATTTTAAGAAAAGTGCTATTTTGGCCATTAAACACAGTCTGATATCACTTTCATCTTGCAGCACAGAGATCTGACAAGGATTAGATTGTGGATGTGATTGGCCTATCTTAAAGCAGCATCAATTATGAGCCAAAAAATATCCTTCCAACAATTGTAAAGCTGTATTTATCATAGTCTGTATTTTGAACATTTAGTCGAAGTAGAAAATTATGCATTCTGGTTCAGGAAGCATTTTGCTCATGCATTTTTCACATATTTCTACCGACAACAATTGGTTGGACTCAGTGACTTAACACAGCATCTTAAAATCCCTGTCCTCAATGTAAGGTTACCAGCTTTTTGTGCAAGCTCTTAATGGACTTAATGGCTTTTAATATGGTCGGCAACAAGAAGCCTTGCCTGGAAAATTACAAAAACTGGCTGACTCCTGGATGGCAGGTTAGATGGGAGCAATGCCAGCACGCACGCACAAAGTGGAGGGCTTGTCCTTTTGCATAGGTAGCCTATTTTTCTTATAGTAAGCACAAATATCAGTCAGATTCAAATTACACCTTAAATTTTACCCCCACTACTACCCTCCTACACAAAGTTCTAAGATGGTGGCATGTCACGACAGTTGCTAATTTACAAATCCTTGTGTGACACTCACTTCCCCCAGGTTCTTCAAGGTCTGACTCACAGATCTCTGCAACAGCTGAGGTCAAAAAGTCCTGAAACAAAACAGGATGAGGATTTGTTGAATGGGCTATTTGTCTGAAAATAGTTTGTCTCATACAAAATTTTCGGGAAAATAAAACTGCACACAGCTTATCTAGATGTTGACCTACTTGTGACCCTTTAAAACAATATTTTGCTCAGGTAATCTTCATTTAGTTCTCAAATTCACAACTTTTAATACACTATCTGTGTACTCAAGCACAGTTTGGCTAAACATAATTGTCCAAAATTTAAGGGGTAATAATTTACAGTGTATTCTGTGAATAAACACCAAGGGATTTCTTCCTGGTTGTTTACAAGATACAGTCTAAGGTACATGTCATCCAGTGTGCCTATGTTCAACCGAGTTGTAGTCTTAAGCCTAGAAAACAATGGATGAGGTAACACACAGAGGCAAAAAAAGGCACAATGTTTTTTAGTAATGTTTTGGACACAGAGGAAGGGGACTGGTAAGACGAGGAGGGGGAGAGGAAGGGGAGGATCTTTGAGGCCTTGGTTCCCACTGTGTGAGTGCAGCTGGAGGAGCAAAACAATAATGTGAAACAAACAGCGAAAAAATATAAACACGATCACTCCCTTGGGAAAATCCTTGTAGTACCTACGGGATGATTTGACAGCTTGTATATCAGCAGAACCATGACACAAACTGTCAAGATGAGACTGTGACCTTCAAAGTCACCATTTTCTATTATGGGTACTCCCACATACTTCTTTAAAGTTCTTTTGCTGACACCATCAACCAAAAGTGAGTTCAGGTAATGAGGGACATTGGGTAAACAGGGACAGTATACATTGCTAGCTGCCCACTGCTCCTAGGGGATGGGTTAAATGCAGAGGACACATTTTACTGTACACCTTGTATGTGATCGGTAAAGTACCCTTATTTTTAATATATGCAAATAATAGCAAATCACTTGTACATTACCTGAGTTCACCCTACATGTCAGTAAAATCATTGGCAGTTGAGGTGCTTATGCCTAAGCTGTTCTATTGTTCTTGTAATTATCCCGTAGTATCCAGTTTAGCTTCCTGTGTGCTCTGAGTCACCAATGGAATCCATCAACAAGGAGGGGGTTGCAATGATCTGTGTGGTTATTTTCACTCTGTCACAGCCTGTCATTCTGCACAGTCTATCGTGCTAAGTGTGACATTGCAATGCTAGTCTGGGCTCGTGAGTTATTCTAACTCCATGTATTGAACCAGTGTGTTGTCGCTTATCCCCTTAAAGCTAGGTGCATTTAATTGCGATTGGTCTCAGAAGAGAGCACATTAGCTCTGAGGAAACAAATGTGCTCGCAGCTAGGTAAAACATGCGAGCAGATCATCCACAGGAGCAGCAGCCATCCACCAAAGCTACCCAAGGGGAAGCAGGTGGATGAGAGTATCCTCCTCTTCTGTCATCACCAGAACAGCTGCACAATGGCGAAAAGGTATAATGATGTCAGCCAACGGGGAAAGCAGAGGCTCCACTACATACAGTTTAAGCACTGGCAGACTATTTAATTGATTTGGGGTCATCCTGCTGCATTAACCAATGTGTCACAAGCAAAATGTAGGTTGTATCTAAATCATGCTCCCTTAGATAGCAAGACAACTCGGCGCTAGATGTGGATTTTGTTGATCAATAGCAGAAATGCTTTCTGGGGCTACAAGATAGCAATGCATCCAACAATGCACCTGACTACACCTCATTTTAAGGCAAACACTTCCATGAGCACATAGATGAGTGCAATTAAATGTGCTGAGTAGACAATGTGGGCGCTGGACTTCAAAATGGCAACTGCGTCATAATTTTGAAAGTGTTCTGTGTGCAAAAGTGTTATCACAAAACATTGCTGCTCTCCAACACTCAGTTGTTTCAGGCATAGAGAAAAGATATTGTACGTATATGAACCTTGTAATAATTGCAAAATCTTAACATATGTTTCATCATTCTTTCAGATGTCTCTAATTTACATATCAGTTCCAACTCAGTGACTGCAGCATGCCAGCATCTGAACATCTAGGAAATAATGTCTTTAACACAAACCTTAAATAGGCGAAATACTTTTTGCTAGCAATCCCCACAGTGGATAACACAGCCATTTAAGTCAACCATGATATTGTAAGCTTATTTCTTTGATTAATGAGTTAGCTTGTGGGTTGTAAATATTTGTCTCCTACCATGCTTGATGCAGTCAGCATTATCTAGGTCTGCTCCCCATCGTGTTTACCGACACACTTGAGAGAAAAGAGCCGCCTCTGTACCTTCAACACATCATGTGGTTCCCATTTTTGTTTACCAAGCTACACGTGTCCTCATTAAAACATAGAGGGCAGCTAGCTGTACAACGCTCAGGAGCTTGTTGTCCTAAACCCTGTGGTTAGTGGAGGAAAGTTCACCACATCAGAAAGTCCCTGGTCCAGTTAATGACCATTGTAGGTCAACCACACACCAGTTTGTTGGCAAAGACATGCTGTTGAAGTTGTAGGAAGCCGTCTTTTAAATTATATCAGCTTGGCAGTGGGCTAGTTCTCAGAACACTGGGAAAAACCACTTGGACATAGTGAAAAACAACATTATTTGATGCAGCTTTCAAAAAGGTCAATCTCTACAACAGTCTCAATTGTTACTATACAGGAAGTGTGCTGCAGGGAGGTTTGCAGAAGACGTGGAAAAGATGAAAGATGAAGGAAAGAGGAGAGAGAGAGAAGATTAAGGACAGAGTGGATGACCTTTAGTAGACAGACTGTAGATTGGAAAGAGCAGAACAATCTTTTTAAGCTCTCTGGAGAGTCACAGAGGATTCTGGGCCGCTTAACTGGTTATAATTACATGGTACTCCATCTGGATGAGAGGACAGAGCAGCTAGCAAGGGCTGTGGTGGGAGTACTTGGCACTGTGTTGTTTGTGTATATTCAGTATAGTAGAAAAAAAACCACTCAAGTCTGCAAGCAAATTCTCCTTTTGAGAATGATATACTGCAATAACCTGGAAGTATTTGTTTGTTGTCATCGGTGCGTTTCTGTGATCTTTGTGTTTAACCCTATCCTACAAAACAAATTTATTTAGTTAACATAGTAGGGCTGCACAATTAATGGAAAGTTGATCAAAACGCAGTGTGTGTAT
>JAQLOL010000022.1:1878584-1911279 GCA_029783665.1 Naso thynnoides | reverse complement strand
GCCTTTCTCTCCTCCTCCTTTCTCACTCACACCTTCTCTTCTCCGTCCTTCCCACTTGCGCCGGTAGGAGGGACAGGTGGAATGCCTGCGCCGGGCTGCGCCAGACTGCGCCATGCACGAAACTTGCAAATGCACCTGGACACACCCCTTTGGCGCGGCGCACCTGCCCGGTCTACGAAACTAGGGCCCCCTGTATTTATAGACCCAGGAAAGATAATAGTTGTGCTGAATCCAATTTTCTGAGTATCATTTAGGAGAAAATCATTATTCATAGAATTAGCCTTTGATTAACCAAAATCTATCAGTTTGCCTACCAGCAGATTAGGTTGGTTGGTTTCAAACATACTGCTAAAGAACAAATTAAGGTACTTGTTTCATTGTAAACATATTTTACTTTTGGTTACGTGCTGAGTTATTATTATTATTATTTGATCAAACTTTTGTTCATTTTCCCCCAACAGCTGCAAAGCACACAGTCAGGCTACAGCAACATTACAGTAAGAAGAGCAAAGTAATTAAAATATGTTTGACAGGAGAATTCAGAGGGGAGGATGCCATAGGTGGAAGCACCTGATGAACATTTTCACCAAACACCATCACATCATTCTGATTGAGTCACATATGGTTTTATTCTATCAAAATTTAAAAGAGATCAGAGTCAACAGCTAGTGATGGCAGCCTCTAAAAAAGATGAAACCCTTGTAGTTCAAGGGAGTAGGTGGTTAATATGAATTTGAATTTCAAAGCCTCAGTGGTAACCTGGGAAAGACCTCAACAAACGGATCAAGAGGAAGAGGGTTTTTTTTTAGCAGTGTTCCCTCTTTGTTGCCTAATGTGTGCCACAGCAGTGTAACATGGGGGGCACTGATTGTCGCAGGAGTTGCTATGCAACTCAGAAAAGGGCCAGAAAGCAGGGATCAAAGGTACACATATCACCACAAATTCAATCACAGACATTTTAATTGAAAAATGAAGGGCTGTATTTGGTAATAGGCCATTAAATGTCAGGGCAGCCACAGAACGAATTGCCAAAAAATGTAGTGTAATGAACTCATCCCTGATGGGAAAATGTCACACCATGCAAATTCCCTTCATGAGAACTGATGTTTGAAAATCAGTGAACAATAGAAAGCACCTGCCTCAATATTCAGGGAATGCAACTCAACAACTTCACACTGCAGTGAGCTATGTTTACAAGACATCCTGAGGATGAAATGCATACCAGCACCTTTTAAATATCACATGACTTGAGCAGTAAGTATGATGTTATATCCTCTACTTTTCTATGGAACCATCTTTGCCACTTGTTCTATTGGAAATGACTTGAACTATCCATCACTTTAATTTATTATTGTTAATAAACTTAAATTGCATTCAGCGGTCGCCTGTAGATAATAAATGGAGGAGACACTGTGAAAGGTGATATGGCACAGGGATTTGTATTGAGCACATTACCCAAGGCTGCTATTTTCCCCATCTGTCACATGTTCATGTAATACTTCAACTATTTTCATGTTTCATTATTCAATAAACCCTTTCATCTTTTTATTTGCCATGGCAGCCTTTACAGAAAATGCACATAAAATTATTTAGCTATATTTGTGGTGTGATGTAAACTGCAGGTGCAAACTAAACAACCAATATTCAACAAAAACAGACACTGTGTCGACCAACCATGCCTGCTTCACAGGCAGGCATAAACTCCATGAACTCCGGCTGTATATAACTTGAAAATATCTGATTATGTCTGACATGACACTTAGCTCACAAACGCCATAATGGTTACATTAGCTGACGCTAATAGCTCACCACTCTCGCTGACATGATCTTTGTGAGAATGTCTCACAACTATACATCACATCACTGCATGGTGCTCATATAATTCCTGTTCTCACTCTTGTTTGACATTTCATGTCTTTTATGATTCATGCATCACCTCCATGGACCCCACACATCTCCTTTCTTCATCCCTTTGCAGTCATTTTAGCTTTTAACGATATCTTTTCACACCCAGTCTTTAATGCCTCTCCCTGTGTTCGTCCTCTCACACCAGCTTCCTCTTCCTCCCTTCCCTTCATCACTATGTCTCTCTGTCTCTCCCTCTGCCTCCTGAGCACATTAGTATTCTGTTCAGTCCTGGTCTAAGCGGGGAGGCTGTGGCTGTCTGCTCCTCTGGTTTGAACCCACTGAAGTGAGGCACCCCACCACAGCACAGCGCTTTATTCATCAGTGTGTAATTACTCAGAGACACAGACACACACACACAGCCTTGCACATAAACTCTCTGCTCAATCTCTACCTATCTCTGTGTCTCATCTGCCCCCCTCCCGTCCCACTATCTCTTTCCCTGGTAAGTAGTGCTGCTGCACTGCGAGTTGTTCCTAAGTGCAGTTGGCGCTGACAGATTTCATTAGAACTGTAATGCAGCCTGTCTCAGTATCTGCCTTGATAAGTCCTGCAGGACAACACAGACCGGAGACATCACAACATAGCACAGTGTCAAACACAGCGTCCAACAGCACAATATTACAACACAGCATGACAAAGCAAAAAAAAAAGGAAGAAAGGGAGAAGAGAGCACGACACATCGTTTTGACAATCACCTTGAAATTACATCGTGACCAGTCACAACAGCTTTATTTAAGAGGATTAGGATGAATTTGTGTCATCCAAGTACTTCAGACAAACTACTCAACTGTGATTTTGACTTGTGTACTTAAAACACAGCATCCTGAAAGGCTGAGCAGCACTCTAACATTGTTTTCTCTTGTCGAATATCTGCTGTATCTTAGTAACCCAGATGGCATTTGTAAAGACATTCAAATGTTCACTGGAGCAGAATATGCTAATTCTCACTTCAATGCCAACTCAAGCAAAGCAGGATGCTTCAGCTCCTGCTTAGGAAATGCGATAACTTCAGGAGCACGGCCTTCATGTTTTTCCCTCTCATGCAGTCAGGCCATCCACGGCAAACAAGAGCAGCTCTGAGAAACGAGAGAAGAGAACCAACCCTCAGGACATCACTGTGAAGAGTATCAACGGATTATTGTTGTCACTGAGATCTGTCGTAGGTCTTTGCACCCACATACACACACACTATTCTGTTCCTGTTATCCCATGAGGCACCAGCTCACAGCCCAGAGCTCGATATTTCAGATGTCAGATCTGTCACCACACAAACTGTGTGATCTCAGTCAGCCACATATCACTTTCAGTGCAGTCCTCATATGTAACTTGCAAGTGGCCTGCTGCTCAGACAAGCATTCTCAGTTAAATCACTTAAACTCTGGAACATTATCACCTAGAAATGCTGGAAAATTAAAATCATCAAGACCTAAGTTCTGGATGATTTGGTGACACCCGTGTGACAAGTGTGAGTTAATGCCACTGGTTGCAGAATGTGAAGCATACTCACCTTATTTTTTATAAAGAAGTCTATAATCTATATCCACAATATGCTCTTATGTTTCACAAGTAGCTTTAGCCCATGTTTAGATAGACAGCAGGAAAAATTGCAGCCCTCTTATTCATTCGATTGAAGCCTCTCCTCAAGGCTGCTCTCAATGCACACTAACAGCTCACAATGGCTGCTTCCTCTGGTTCTCTTCGTCCCTGCAAATGCATTTAATTTCTCTGCTGTCAGAAGTCTTATTTTGCAGACATATTTTTGCCGTTGTTTTTAGCAAATCCGTACAATCATGTGCCTGCTTCAAAATAATAGCCATCCTGTGTTTTGCCAGTTAAATGTGTTTAATGAGAATTTGAAGTAGAATTAACTCAATACAGCTCTGATACGGATGCAGGAGAATGAACAACGGATAGCGAGGTATGTCAAAGAAATTTGAGTCCCATGTGGAATTGGCAGAGCCCAGCAACAATAAAACACTAAATAAAGATAAGCAATGAATAGTTAACTAATTTTGAATAAATTTTTAAAAATCTTTATTGTCACATAAAATTACACAGAAACTCTGTCATGAAATTAGTTCCTCTGCAATCTTGTTGATTCAACCCATCCCTGAAGAGCAGTGGACAGCCACCTTGCTGCACCCAAGGACAAATTCCATATTTAGGACAGTGCCAAGGTCAAGAGCACAGACAGGAGACCTACATGTACATGAAAACCCACGCAAGCACCGGGAGAACATGTAAACTCTACACAGAAAGACCCTTCCCCAGCAGGTGAGGCAATAGTGCTACCCACTAAGCCACCATGCTGCCTGTTATTAACATTGTATTATCCTTGTGTTTTATCCTTGAACATCTTTAAAAACAAGGATTTGTTTCCAGAAAATCTCAAGGATTTGAACATTGAGTATTTAAGACTGTAGTTTTCATTGCTATTTTCTTAGGCTGTTATTGCACTCTTTCTGTCCATACAGGACTATTATCTGTTCGACCACAGCACTTATCCTTACTTGCTGAATATCCCCTCTTTGCATCCAAGGTGAATCACAAAGGTTAATTCAATGAATGCATTACTGCTGCTAGGCTACTCAGTAATGTTCCCTACATTCAGCATTTCTGTCACTGAGTTTAAGTAGTGCTTTCTGTCTGTATGTCCATGCTGCGCTAGATTTTCAAGTTGTCCAGTTGAAAAGGTTTATCTATGCGCACAAATAAAAGTCAGTGGGACTGTAACCAGCAAAATGACACTGGATTTCTCCATGAATTATGTGACCCCAACATCGACCTGTGCTTTCTTGGCAAAGCACAAATGCTTTTTCAAACAGAGACCTCTTTCTGTCATTGTATTCACACAAAGCCTTTCAGGCACCATGACAAAGTCATTTCATGCTGTGGTCCTGTGAGAGTGCAGTGACGTTTTTGGATAAATCAGACACCTGAATTGTCCACTGCATGAAGCTGTGAGGCATGAGGCTGTCAGAAACGCTGCTGACTGTCGAATCAGCTTGACATTTCTAGGAAAAAGGCAAAATGTACTTTTAAGGATGTGAATTTGTATCATTGTAGGAGTAGTCAAGTGGAAATTTTACCTTAAAAAGCATACATACTGCAAGTTAAAGTAGGTGCAGCCTCACCTTAACTCTCATTTTAATGCCTGCTATTACGACATGAGTCAGCCTTGGTATTGTTGGTATGCCATTGAGCAACTGATGACTGGTATGAACAAGCTTCAAACTCACAATGAAATGCTCTGTGCGTGGATATGTGTTCTTTTCTCTTTTGCTCCACAAAAAAATCTCAAGCTCCTCATACAAAAAAAATAATAATACAACAAATGAATGCAATTATTTCCATTTGAAGTAACTGTTTTGTGAGTTTGTCAATCAAAGCTTTGGGTTTCTTTGAGCTGAGCCTGCAGTATTTTACTCTGACAGCATGGAAATGTGCTCAGCGAGACAATATATGAAACTTCTGAACTGCCTGACAATTTAAAAATTTATTCTTGCTTAAATTCCGATTCTCATTCTTGCTTGGCGTGTCAGACAGGCCCAGACATTTTCTGTGGCTGCGGTACAGAATTAAGACTTGGCAGAAAAGTCAACTGATCCTGTTACAACACAGGAACAAACACTGAGCTCTACACATGTAACTATCAAGCAACAAGCTCCTGATGTGTCAGAACAGAACCTAGAGTGATAGACACCCCATGATTGAGACAAAAATGTGTTATCATGTGGATGGGCTCAACTTGCCCTCAACTTGCAAAATACAACAGTTCTGAATAAAGGATGCATTAAGTCAAAATCTGTCTTTCACTGTGCACAAGAAGCAAAACATGCTATAAATCATCATACAATCACACTGTCAATACAAATGCATCTTTTAGCAAAGACTGTGCTTTTAAGATGCAACCTTACAAGCACAGTCTCATTTATAGTACCTTTTATGTCCTCATTATCAGTATTTTATGTCTTCTTCTCGTGTTAACACTTGGTGACCTCAGCTATTGAAAGGTGCTACACAAATGAATTCACTTGCTTACACTGGTGATGTGTCTGTGAATGAATTATTGTGGCCATTTTATGAGCACCAATTTTTCAGCATGAGCAACTGTTTGCTTTCTACATTGAAAAAAAAAAAAATCACTTAAATCCTGCAGATCACACTTGCATTTTTTAAAGAGCACCTTGCTGGATGTTATTTAGTAGTTTGCACAGAAAGTGAGACAGAATTCCTCATGGGTCAATGTAATCTGTTTAAATTCGCCCTATTGATTAGTTAATGTAGTTATGTTAATGATAGGGGTTGAGTATGTACAGTCATGAGCGATTGAGCATTGCTTTTATTTGTAAGTTCCAGTACTGGAACAGTACCCAGTATTTTTAGTACTATTTTATGCTCCTTTCCATTTCCTCCTTGTCTTATTTAACATTAATTGGAACATTGGTGTGTTATTCAAGAGGAACCTTCAGATAAACACTTTTTATGTTAACAGCTGTATTTGCTTGTACAGTTCAACTCGGACAATCTTTTCACACCAAAATAATGTTTAATCTTCAGACAACAAGCAGAAAAGTCCCGCACTGTTTTTGTTATCCCACTAAATGCTCAGGCACACCTGTCGAGGAAAGCAGAGACAATGGGGTCCAGCGAGCTCATCCATCAACTCCTCTGAGCCTTTCCCATCTCTCTCGCCCTGCTCTCTGTTTCCTGTTGTGCAGGAAGCGTGGCTAAATCCGCTCCACCCACTGGTCGGAGTGTAAACACTGCATGGAGTGGAGAGATAGAGAACAAGGGCAAGTGAGCAAGAGAATTGTTAATCAATGACCACAAGACTGATTACAACAAAATGGTGCTCACTGAGCAGATGCACTGAAGCTAAAGTTGATTCCTGAAACAGAGGCGAAAATAAAAATATCAGTGCTTCAAAACCAAACAGCTTTGATTCTCTGCAGCTGCACATTTCTATTGTAAGAACCTAGCAATGGTTCATTAACTCAGGAAAGAGTCTGGCAGGAAAAGAACTATTGGGTTAATTTCAGCTGCAGGAAGCCTCGTGCTTAGACAGCCAACTCTTTCCTGCTGGAAGGAAAGGTGTGATAGCTGACGCACTCTCTGATCTGCAGCTGCAGACCCTTTTATGTACCACAAAAAATCCACATATTTGAGTATAAGGGTTTTTTTCTTACAGCATTTACTATTTTTGCGACTATTCTATGGGCTTTCACTTTACATAATGCACACACTTCCATGGCCCTTCTCTTGTGCCTCACATCTGTCTTAACGGTATTTAGCCACCAATGTCTGTTGTTGAGATTCTGATTTGTAACTGGTCAAACAAAGCAGAAACAGCGAGAGGTGGGTTTGATATCTTCCCTGGTATGAACCGCTGAAAACCATGCTGAGTTTGACCATCGATTGACACAAATCTACCACTGCCCAACCAAAAGACTTAATTAAACTCACCTTGATGCTGCAAAGCTTGAGAGAAGAGGGAAGATTTGAGTAAAGACAGCAGAACAAGCAACTAAGGTAAAGAGAGTTGCCTGTAACCCATTGTATTTAATATCCTGTTGTTGTGCAGAGTGGCAATGTGGCAGCTCTCACTGAACCATTCACAGCAGGAGACAATAAGCAAATATCAAGAACTTTAGAGGGACAGCATGTCTCAGACACAAAGGAGCGTTTAGAGGCATGACAGTTCCACTGTCTGTCTGTACCTACGCTAAGTTGCCAATAAATCCTTGGTCTTAGATCATGCCAAAGAGATGCTTCCACTTAATTACCACCTAGAAACTCAAAAGTTTTTTTGTTTAGTACTCAACTACAATAAAGTTATTACTGACAATTTAAACTTAGCTCTTAGAAAGCTACCATTTTGTTGTGTGGTATTATTTTATGGGCTGTATGCTTGGGAAAGTGACACTGAAATTGTGCTTAGAAGTTAGCTATCTATTCAGCTATCATTAAATTCCTGGACAGTCTGAATGATTCAGCATAAATATGAGAAAAAGCTCTTGAAGTTATGAGGAGGAGTTTAACTGCAGTCCCACAGCTGAATAATGAGCTGTCTTTTCAGCTGAAGTCTGTCAGAGTCTTGCAAAAGCTGCTCTGAACTGCACTTTTTATGAACTTATATCCCCATATTGTATTCCAGAGAACAAAAGGAAGCCTCTTAACACCCTTAGGTAATATCCACAAGATCCCCTCTGATTTAAAAACTGAAATGTGTCAGACTGCAGTAAGTTTGACAAGCAAATAGCAGCTTTCTTGTATTCACCTATCAGCACTGGGAACCTCAAACTGCCATTTCTGAGGCAGTGCAGCCTATGTCTGAGGACTATCAATACCTTTTTCAGAGAACTCATGAAATACTGTTACTTACTACTGACACACAAGACACACATGCATGTACACTTGTACATGCATGTGTGTCTTCATGTACAAACTTGGCACTAATTGGCCTTCTGTATAGCCTATAGTTGTCCCGAGTGTTTTGACAGTTGATTGCTAATAGACAGAAACCACTGGTCCTGCTGTGAGGCTCCTGCGTCAGCACATCGTCATTCCAGTCCCCTACCCAGTCGCCACAATCACACTCCTCTGCCACCAATCTTTCCATCACCTACTTCCACAATCATCATACATTTTCTTTGAACTGCTCACAGCAGCAAATAAATCACAAGCATGAACTCAGCCCACCCCCATGCTGAAATTCTATTTTCTTCTCACTCAGCAACACACTCACAATGTCAGAGAAAACAAGTGCATTGATGCCAATATAACACAATTGTAGCTACCGCACACAGTAAAGAACATTATGTTATAACTCTACATTCAAACATAGTCATGCCGGGGGCATTTAGTTTACCTTCCCTTGATAAAAGCTTTACAGTTACAGTTAATGTAATTTTCCTGTTCACTTCAGATGATTTGCTAATTCTTGGTAAACCTTTTGCTTCAATAGAAAATGCCTTCATTGGGACGCCTGATGGCTCAGTTGGTAGGGCAGGCACCCCATATACAGAGGCTATGTCCTCACCGCAGTGGACCTGGGTTCGATTCCACCTGTGGCCCTTTGCTGCATGTCATTCCCCCTCTCTCTCCCCTGTCTCCTGTCCACTTTTCAGCTGTCCTGTCCTGGAAATAAAGGCACAAAAATAAAAAAATATATATCTTTAAAAAAAGAAAATGCCTTCATTACAGTCTTAATACGTTTTCTTAAACTAAACATTTCTAAACTTAAACTGGTCTCATTGCTTTTGTCTGCAATGTTACTACAGTAGGTTATGTAAATAATTTGCATGTTTCCCCCACACCAACAAACAATGAGTTAGAATTGGATTAAAAATAAACATTGCTCATTACAAATTTGCTTCGCTCAAAACTCTGCAGGTTTTAGTTGATTTTTGTCTTAAATGCATAGTGTTGTGATTTTTAAAAAAAAATCAAGTACATACACAGTAAAATGGAGTTACGTCAAATTAACTTTTAATGTTAGGGCCCAACACTAAGCCTTGTGGGACTCCAGATAAGTTACAAATTTTTCTTTCTTTCTTTCTTTCTTTCTGTCTTTCTTTCTTTCTTTCTTTCTTGTTACCATTTATGAACTATTTACCCAACACCATAGACATTTAATTTGAAAATGAGTCAAATACGTTATCTACATAACATGTTACACCTTCAGTGCTGTTGTAATACAACAGATAGGGCTCCAATTCAATTTATGACAGAGCAGAAGATCTTCGGACAAAGAAGATCTAACAACATAGAAAATTACACCTCTCCAAAAAGTTAAGAACATTAAATTCTGCATGTTATCTAAATGTTAGTGTGTAAATCCTGACCGAACCTATAATCAAACACATTGGTCATAAATGCACTGAAGTGCTGTCCTGTCCATTTCACTTTATGTCAGAGCAACTTATATCTTGGTGGTGTCTTGGTGGCTCAGATGATACAGTGCAGTACGTTTACCAAACACAATGCATCTCCTCTGGGTTACATAATGTTTTTCTAAGTAAATGCCTAATGTATTTTTAAAGACATCAGTCCTCGGAAGCCCCCTGGCAGTAAAACGTTGAGGCTGTGACACAAACTGTGATGCTGAAGTCAGTCTTAGTTGTATAATGTCATCTAGCCAATGCGTCAGAGAGGAGATTTCATTCATTTTGAGCAAGAAGGAGGGACAGCGAGAGAGGAAAGAGACATACGTTACAGACACACTGTCAGACGCCTACAGTTTTAGATTTGAGTTTTACTGCCAGCTGGAAAATAGCCTTCCTCCTGTGAGTGGAGGTGCAAACATGTGATCACATTTTGTGAGTAATGACATCATCTTTATCTAGAAATCCAGATGAGAGGCAATTCAAGCTTAACTGTGGCATTAGACTCTCTGAGATAAGAGCATGAGGGCTAAAAACACAAAGAAATGATGGAATAAAAATACATGACAGGATCTCTTAGAGAAATAAGTGGAAAATGCATCCTGACAGCCTCCATTCCCAGTTGTTGAATCAGAGGAAACATTACTGAGATTACTCTACTTGAATTACCATCTATTCTTGGTATTCTGCTTGAATTTCAGTGACAGCGGCTAAAATAAGCCAACAATAATTACGGTGCTTATTTCACTGCTTTTTTCGTTGCTTCCTGGAAGCCAAAAATACTTGTACAAAGATTGAAAAGGCCTCGCAGCGAGTGTTTCTGTGTGCATGACTTTCTTTCACTGAGTGCATTCCCCATCAAGATCTCTGGAAGTTGAGACAAATGCATTAGCCTGATAGATATCTAACCTCTATGTCTCAAGGAAGATAGCTGGCGCCCACCACATGACTTCAGACACATGGGCATCTCCACATGAGGAATCATTATCTTAATGTGGTTTTGGACAATGGATGCTCACATTAAGATACATAAGGAACAATGAACAAGACTCTTCTGCTCTGAGATGGCAGACTGCAGATAAAAACACTGCAAGGCAGGAATTGCCCAACTAACTCTGTAAAGTATCTTCCTCATTCTTGATATGGGAGGTTTAAAGCATGTCCAGACTTGTTTCTGTTGCAAAGGCTTGTTGCAATAATTCCTACGCAGAACATATTTGTGCTTTGGAGAGTAGTCAAGGAGAACGTTTTCTACCGCTCTCATCCAATTGTTAAGAGCTAAAAGAGCTTGCCTGTTCATGCAAGGTGCTATAAACTGTATCTACCAAAATCCACAAGCTGATAATCAACATAAATCCATTGTTCCATTTTCTGCTGTTGTTTACTTCTATTCAGAGCCTTAGGGGGGTCCACCACAGCATGATGAAGTAGACAAAGAGGTGAGTTGTCCCACCGAAACCATCTCTCCACACCCTCGGCTCACCAGAAACGCCCACCCTCTCGGTACAGTCATTCCTCTGTGGATACACAGTTGTTATTGTTATTATTCTTAAACTCAGTTATGGAATAAGTATCCTAAAGGTAACAGTTGTGTCTTCAAAATTCAGAATTAAGTTTTAAGTTTAGTACATGAATACAAAAAAAAATACAGAAGCAGAATGTTATTCAGTATTAAAAGTCAACATGTTTTGACATGAATTACTTATACTATCATATTATTACTAATTCACTGAGATGTAGGCAGGATTTTAATGTTCTTTCAGATGTGGGTGGAAGTAATTGAAAGTACTTCATATATGGCTGAGATCATGTCTACAGTGATGTTTTTTATTGGCTCACCTTATATGAAAGGGAATCATAACCCACTGCTGTAAGCGTCTTAAGTGTAACCAGTGCACCATTAAACACTCTTTTGGCTCAAATGTGATAGCTATATAAACCACTCACCCACCTCGTGTACTACACTTATGGTGTGGTGTGTTTTGCACGTAAGTGTTCATGCTCATGAGCGTCTGCTTGTGTTGGGGCAAGAGGAGGGCCAAGAAAAATACTTTCACTGGGGCAAATTACAATTATGTTACGCTCCTGTCGCAACTCCTAAAGTTACAACTACAGCTTTTAAAAAATGTTGTGGATTATAAAGTAAAATATTCCACCAGAAATAGTGTAGAAGGAGGGTAATATAACAAAAATGGAAATATTCAACTACAGTATAACCAAGTACTTGAGGAAAAGTACTTTGACACTTTTTGACATCATATACACAAGGGATTATCCTAGGGTAGGTCAGCAGAGCATCACGGGACATTTTCACTCAAATCTATAATTTAAAGTTGGATCAAGCTTTATGTCTATAAATCTAGAGAAGAAAGCCTGCAGGGGAAACACACACACACACACACACACAGGAAAACATAAAACTTCACTGTGACAGGCTGTGATTTAAACCCACTGAGCTGCTGAGCTGCAGTGAACCTGTTTGTGCAATCCTTGCCAATGCAAATGACACTGAAGTTACATTTAAGAGGTGTTAGTCAAGCCTGGGTCCACAGGTGGGCTTTTAGCTGACACGCACACAGATGTACAGACAAAAGTTAGTAACAGGCAGTCATCACATCCAGCTGAACTGACAGTGAGTAAAGCTGTTTGTCTGTGTTGCTGTGCTGAGCCGAGGTAGTCACACAAGGTGAGCTCAGGAGAGCCTCACACAGTGCATGATGACACCTGCTCCTTTGCACGGAAAGTAAAATCATCTGAAGGGGCACCAGCAAGTCCTTATAGGATGTTAAAAAAGACCCTGCATCATCACAACAAATAAAAGAGAATTGTGTTTGAATAAATCGTGTCAATACCACTTCATTCAATGCTGCGCAATAGTGATCGGCGGATGGACCCGCAGCATCAAGGTCCTGCCCCTACAGCTGCTGATTTAAGTTGCTGATTAGAGTTAGCTGTCAATCATGATGTTAGACCCCCATCTTTTAGCATCAAATAACCAATATAACCAAACCTATCAGAAAAATGAACGCTTGAACAAACACCAGCATGATAACATTTTATCTCGAACAATGGAAACCATCTATCTTAAATGAATTTAATGCATATCTTGATTTTTTTTTACTTGGCTCATGTCTCATCAGCCAAGACGCCAAGGGGCAAATAAGATGTCTTGGCATCACTTTAAAGAATTGCCACGTCATCCCTCTCTGATTATGCCGACCGTTGACACTTAAAACATTAACTTTTTTAAAAAGGACAATATCAATATGTTGGATGGTAGCGGCTCCTAGACGTTTTAGCTTGTGCCCCTTGAAAATGAAACAATGTCCACTGCGACAGGTATAGTGATGTTATCTAATGCATTTTACAAAGTTTACACTGCTCATTCACCCATTCATGCACACACTTATGTAATCACGGCAGTGAGCTACCATGCATGGTGCTGGCCTGATCATCAGGAGCAGTTGGAATTTAGTGTTTAGAGCAAACATTGCCACGTGGACAGGAGGAGGTGAGAATCGCGCATCAACCCTGTGATCACTGGATGATCTGATCTGCCTCCTGAACCACAGCGGCACCTCATCACAGGTTCTGGCCTTCGTGAGTTTAACCAAAGACTGATTATTCCTTCGTAGACTGTGTCATTTGAGGTGTTTTTTCAAGGTTTAAAGAGGTGAAAGAATGTAATATTTAGAAGAAAGAAGCGAAAATTGTCTTAAAAACACAATTTGTGTTTTCTAATGATGTGTGAATAAATCAGTCGCCATGGCTGCAAACCAAATTTCTCTTAAGAGACAACGAAGATTAAAAAGGGTGATTTATTTTCTTAATGTGATAATTATCTTTTAAGCTCTTAGACTCATCTCGGGACCCACCAAGGGAACCACTGTCTCACACCATTACATCAGGCATGACATCAGCTGAATAACATCAACAATGCTACAGGCTTGTTACTGAATTTAAATACAGTGTTTGTCTGTGAGTTTATCTAATAAATATCTGCTGTGTCGTTGTTTAGGCTTTCCTTCTGCTTTAGGGATTTGTTGCACTGCTTATTAGCTTGTCTTTTTTTATTTATTTTTGATCACTTTTATTATGAAACTTATTAGTTCTATTATCACACCAGAACTCTGTTAGGAATTGTAGCCCACCTCCTTCTTCTCCTTCCAGCCCTACACTCCCCTTCCTTATTGTCCCCATCTTTTCCTTTTTGCCAAACAAAGGATATCCAGTAGGATGTGTTCCTGTTCACTTCCTCTTGAAAGGAATACAAACAGAGACAACAGCTATTGTCCTACCGCACGGTTAACAGTAAACGACATGACAGTTTGGCAACAGTTATTGTTTCGTTCTTGGCTTGTTAAAGTTTTATTCAGGCATCCTCAATCATTCATTAGTGTCGTGGCAGCTGCTCTTCCCCATTTTTTCTATTACAACCAGTAAATTAATTCTGTAATACAAAGCTTGTAACTGACAAACAGTTAATTTATACTTTGTAAGTAATTAATTCAGGCAGTTTAAAGAGGACAAAAAATTAATCCTATTACCAGATGTCAGTCAGAACTTACCTCTGATTAGTTGACTTTTCTAATGAATTCATATACCATATAAATGTGAATTAACTAATTAATTCCTGTTTATATGATTAGATTGTTGTTAACTGTAGCTTATTTTTGGTTGTTTTTGAACTGCTTAAAGTTAATTGATGTTGAGGCTAAAATTGGTTGAAATAAAACAACATGAATGTGATAACAGTGTTTGTTTAGCAACATACTTTTGCAAATGTTTTATCTGGGCAGAAACTTCCTGTTGGCATCTGGAGAGCAACAACAAGGGGAGTTCAATGCTGGTGCAAAATGAGATGAGATACAACAGATAAACTTCCGCAAACTAAGATACAGCAAGTTTGACAAGTTATAGCAACAACTTTTCTCCACTGAGCATGAGAAAAGGGACCCCAAACTTTGCCAACTGAGTTAAAAACAACAACAAATTTAAACATTAAAGAGCAGCAACTTGTATGTTTATTACAAAAGCTTGAAACTTACGGTGGTTCCTCCCTCTAATTCAAGTCATTCTGCAGAAAAATGGATTATAACTGATTCCACAGCCTGTACTAGACAGTGTTTTGGGTTTTTTGTCTTACCTACCAGCAGACATTTTTAATGACAGGTAACATCATGATTCAAATGATGTGCCTGTAAAGAGGAAGACCATTCAGTTATGAACACTAGTGTTACAAATGTGCTCTGTGCTGGTTCACCAATTTGATTAGATAATATGATCGAAGTGTTTAACCGAGGAAGTGTGCACGCAATGCTGGATGACTAACAAAGAGCAGCAAAATGAAATGCAGCTGGATGTTTACGTGCGGGCGAGGATGAGAATGCCAGTTGCCATGGAAACTGTAGTGTGTGTTTCCCACTCATCTCAATGGGAGAGCAAGTGGAGACTGCCGATCTATTATCAGAGATGATGTATTGATTGGCTCACCGATAGGGCTGTCAGACGAAACCCCGGAAACGTTGTCCTAACATGGTAATCTCATGCCAGCCTCCTGGCATTTTACCTTTTTTAATCACACTCACGAAAGAGCACCTACACACATAAAGACAGACGTGTGGTACAGACAGACATGACTGCAGAGGAGCTGCCATCTGCAAGTAAATGACTTTTTATTAATTCAGTCATTCTTAAAGCAATTTTAGCTCTGCGGTTATTGGTGGTGGTTTTTGTCTTGCTTTTGCTGAAACATTCAGCTGTTAATGTGCATGTAACCGCATGTGAATAAAAAGCAGTTCATAGTTCCCCCATGAGTCGAAGGTTACGACACAAAGAAGCAAATGTATGTTTTTCTGTCATACAGAGTTTTCAATTGAAAATAAATTGCCATTTCTAGAAAAAAAATTACATGGCAATCAAAAAACAATTTCCCGTCCTTTCAACAGGAACTGCTTTGAAAATGTTGCAGTGTACATGTGTCATGAGATGCTAGCGCTGTACAGCTCCTTCAGAGTTTAAAAGGAGTCTGAGTGTGGAGATTCATCTCATCCTCAGCCAGTGCTCCTCCATGCAGCACAAAGGCCATTCATCCACCCCTGCATTTGTCCCATGCATGCTGGGAGAACAGCAGTTTGGTTGACTTCACCTTTGGCATTTACCGAATAAAAGCTTGTTACCGTGGGCTCGGAGAAATGCCAGAGGTACATGGGTTGTGACACAGACCTTTCAGGTACCTCTCTGAACAAACTTTATAATAGTCAGTAATCCAAACTTATCAAACTCTATGGAGACACAGATGAAATAAGTGATAATAAAGTCTTTACAGACAAGCCGCTGCACTTAACAGCCATTTTGGCAACATTCCTGGGTATTCATTTTAGGCCAACAAGATCCAACTCCCATCTAAAATGACTGGGGAGAGAGCTACAACTCCACTTTCAATGCCCATGCAGAATCTGCAGTCAAATTTAATTTTTGTCTATGCCCAAGGTTTGAAACACCTTTTTTCCCTCAAGTTATACCTTCACCAAGCAGTGCAAGATTTCACAAACCAACTTCTTTTACAACGTTATCCAGAGTGCCAACATAATTGGCTAGATATGTTTCCTGTGTTTTCTGTTGCAAGGCAGACAAATGACTTTTAGAAAGAAGGGGTGGGATATGTGTCATACAAACGTCATCTCTGGCATTACAGAGTTTTCTCTTGAAAATGCTTTAAAAGCCAATATCAGTCTGCTCTTGATTTCTCAACATTAGCAGAGATTGCCCTTATCCTCTGCAAATGTCACTGGTAAAATACGACCATGTGTTTACTTAAGTAGATCTCAGACTACATTTTTAAACCCAACTCACAGCCATTCAGGTTAAAACATGGTATAGAAACACTATAGGAGATGTGAAAGTTGCTAGGTGAAGGTAATTCACCCCTCTGAAGAATATTCTCATTTAGAGAGCAAGAGAAAGAGAGAGAGGGGAGAGCCAGGAGCCGTTGAGTCGAAAGTTATTAGGCTTGGAAAAAGAAGTTTCTTACAAGTGCAGCCTTCCTAGCTTGAATGTTAGTGTGAAGAAGCTGTGACATGAAAGGCCGGGTCAGAGTTCTATATTTGTTTTCCTGCCTGTCCCTGAGTCTCTCCCCCTCCCCTGTGTTTCCTCCAGGTGTGAATTAGGAGACTGGGTGCCACCTGTGGGCTCCTGCCTACCACTTAAAAGCAGCCTGCGTAGGAGCTCGCTCTCTGCTTCTTAATTTGAACCCTGTTGTTTGAACTGTGCTGTTGCACTTGAAACTGTTAAGCCAGTGGTGGGAAGTTGGTAGACTGACGTAAGACTGGGGTACCATTTGCATTTTCACATACGTGGTTATTTTTTGTCTGTTTCACTTTTCTTTAAGTCTTTTTTTAAGAGAAGATAATCAGGCCTTTTTGTTTTGCTTTTTTTTTGTCACAGACAGAGTTGAGTCAGGCCAAGTTTTGTTATATTCATTTCGTTTTGTTTGGCACAACCCCCACGGTTCCTTCTCCCCCACATTTGAGAATCTTTGTTTGTTTAATCAATTTCAAGTTTAATACATTCACAACTTTTGTTGCTCTTACGTTGACTCAATCTTTATTGATTGTCTGTGTTATTGTTTCCTTTAGTTTTAAAAAGGGACTAAACAGAGGCATTTTACACAGACATTTTTACCCAACGTTGTCACAAATTTTCAGATTCTCTCTGTAACATTTATTGAATATGGACAAAGTGTAAACAAACAAGTTTTCTAACAGATGAAGCTATTATGGGAAAAATGGATGAGGTTGATGTTTACAAAGGACAATGACGTGGTAATACTAATGTGGTCCGTCAAGTTTTGTCTCTTATCTCGTAATCCAATCTTTGATCTTGTTGGACATTCATAGTGTTGGCTCAGAAGGGTTGATAATAAGTAGTTTGCAGTTTTATCAACGCCAAAGTGTGTGGCCTAGTTATGACATTATGGAATTTGTATGACTGAATCAAGGCATAAACTTGTCTCAAATATTTTGCATCTGCTAGCAATTAGTTTGGCACATATTAAGCTGTAAATAGAGATTCACATATAGCATTACTGTCTCAAAAACAGCTTCGTCATGACACTCAGAGAGGGACAGTAATGTTCAACTGTTTGTCAAAAGCTGAGACACGCAGCCCCACCCAAATCCAAGGGGAGATCGTATTTGATATGTGTGTGTGTGTTTGTATGTGTCTTACAGGATTTGCTTTATCTATCCATCTCATCTGTGAGTCACAGGATTGAATTGCTGTTTTGAAGCCTCTGGAGTTTCCTCCTTCCACAAGGCTGTATTTAAACCCTTGCCACACTCCATGGATCTTTGCTAAATGCCCTGTTGTTCCACATTTGCGATACCAACTCTGCTCTGCTTAAAAGTCCTTTGAGCCACATGCCTACAATAGTTAGTGTGATGCAATGAGAGGAGGAGAACTAGACCTTTGACTCTTACTTATTGATTTATTTTATTCATAATTCTGATGCTTTTGAAACACAGGTATTATCAACCTGGCTGACAGTTTTAAAAAGCTATTGCACAGATGTTAATGGAGCAGCATTAAAAGAAAATCGACATCAAAGCTGATCTTGAAAATTGCAGCTTCAATTGATACTTTCAGAACAAATACATCGTGACAAGCTTTGACCTTCATAAGCAGCTAACTCAGACAAGTTGAAACCCTGCAGAGAGGAATTTCAGCATGACAAAGAGAGCTCCAGAGAGTCACTGCAGCACACCCTCTCATTTACTGGTATGGATGGAATGCCATTTCTACTTTGTTGCAGCTATTCCAAAGAAGAGCTTAAACAGTAATTATCTCCCAGCCCACCACATTCAATGATCAACTGTAAAACGTCTATGATATAATAACAGGATAGGGATGTTGATGCTGCAGGACTTTTGGACGAGCTTTGGTTTCCACAGGAATTGCAACCAAATAGCTCCAATTCCCAGAGCAGAGAGGGGATTTGTTGCTGTTTCTGTTAGAGAACTGAACTATGGATTTATAAACTAAACTTAAATTATTTTTAAGAGAGAAGGACACTTGTCTACACTCTGAACTGACTGAGAGGCCTTTATCAAAAAAGGAGAACAAGTTTCTCACATTTTGGTATAGAAGAACTGCAGGTTAAAGTCTGTGGATAAAGTACTCAGTTACTTAGTTTGGAATAGTATTCTTTAATAGTGGAATTTTACATCCAGGTAATAGCATGGCCATTATATTGTACGGTGGTACAATATATGCATTACTCATGAATATAAACAATATTTTCGACTCATGCGCACTGGCTCCAAAAAGCTAAACTATGCTGGAATTTTCTGCTTAGGTTTTCTCTATCTCTCTTCTTAAGTCTTATCTTCGAGTTCTATCGGAAGGCTGTCCGAGACAACCATGTGATGTTGTTAATAAAGAAGTCAGCTGGGTGTTACTTGCCCCATTTAGAGGAACTCACATTCTCTATTGACATGATGTAAATGGCTGTGGGTGCAAAAACAAAACAAATAATATCACTCTGTCGGTTAAAATGATCAGTCTGTGATGTTCAGTCGCTGCACATGGCAAAGCTTTTGCGACAATCCATTGGTAATGTGACGTGTGCAGTGGTTCCTCTCATTCATTCCCACTGAGTCAGTCTGACACGTGATTGATGTCTGAAAAAAGAAGCCTCCGTAAAGTAATGTGTTCATGTGGTAATTCTATGCAGTTCATAAAACATGAGGCCAGCCAGAGCATTTAAGTAATGATTGGAGCTTTGCACAAATTTCAGACATTTTATGTGCATTTTGGATTTTTTATTCAGGGGCCTCGTGTTGAGGTTTCAACCATTTATCACAGCAGCACATTTTCATTTGGTTAATGTGATGCTCCTAAATGAATCTGAGTGAGCTTGACACAGACTGTCCTTGAGCTCACAATCATGCCTGACGGAGCCTGAGATATGTCTGTAGAGCATGAACACAAATTAAAAGCAGTCTTGCATAAAGTGCCCAAACACCATACTTGAGTAAAAGTTAAGATACCTCACTGGAAAATGACTTTGCTAAAAGTAAAGGTCGCCTATTGGATTATTATTTGAGTAAAAGCCTTAATAGTAGATGGTATTTCCTGTACTCAAGTATCAAAAGTACAGTGAATATTAATGTACTTAAGCATTGAAAGTAAAATTACAAGTAAAAAGCAGTCAAGTTTGACTTTTAAAAAAATGTTTATTCTTCATTTATGTAGCCTCCAGTCTACAAAAGGACAGAATATCTCAGTCATAAAACAAAATGCCTAACATGAGTTACCAGTGATTCAACTTTTTGTTTGTTTTTCTGATCCGACATTACTACCAAGACGAAACAAAAAAGTCCTTGGCTAGTTGCATACCAAATTTCTTTGGTTTTATTTAGTAACTAGTAACTAAATGTAATGGAGAAAAAGTATCCATTTTCTTTGGAAAATGTAGTAAAGCAAAAGTCTACAGAAATAAAAATAGTAAAGGTAAGTACAGATTTCCAAGGGGAAAAAAAACTTAAGTACAGTAACAAAGTATCTCTACTTTGTTATACAACACTGATTACAAGAAATACTGAAACTTCATCACATTTGCACCGATTTATACTTATGAAGGTAGAAACTGGGGAGACAGAATGACGCACATTGGTCATCAGGTGTTAAAGTTTGCAGACATGTGATGTTACTGGATGTACATGAAACATGACTTCAGTGCTTGACTGAACTATATCAAATATTCTAAATAAACAACAGACAGAATCATCTATCCTGAAGGTCTTTGGTTTGATGTGAGGTCCCTCACTGTCTTGTTTCCTCCTTTAGTCTTTGCTGCAGTGTTTGACGTAGATTTGCCAGAACACTTTGATCCATGAATAAACCAAAAGCCATCGTAGGAATCCAAAATGTTCTATTTTCAGCCAAAAAAAAAAGAAGGGGCCTTTGTAGAGAGGCTTTTGCAGGAAATTACAGGCATCAGATGAAGGATCACGAAGGACCCATAATAAGCTTAAGCAGCAGCTTCATCTTCCACCCTGACTCACTCTCAATGTCGGACATACGTGTATTCTCAATGTATTTAAAGGAAATATACGTTGAGAGGCAACACGCACAACTTCTTACAACATGCTTGAGCATACTCATGAGAAACTTTTTCTCTGTAAGATTACAGCATTTGACTGAGTTGTGTTGGCAACTTTTCAAGTTTGGCTGCTGTGCATTGCTCATCTCTGTGGTCGATAGAATAGAACAAAGACGGGTAAAGCTGCAGTCATCCCTGCTCTCTCCACAGTACATCTGTTTTTGTCCATATTGTAGGAGGAGGAGTGCTGACATTTGGTATGCAAAGGTCTATTTAATCCCTCAAGTGCATCCCAGTATGTGCACGTATCAAAACATACGCTTTTTTTCTATTGGCAGAATGTGCCAGTATCACTTTTAATGCTGAACTGACTCACTCTTTTGCCTGCAGAGAACTTCAGGATAGAGGCTGAGGTACAAAGATCCCTGTGTCACTCCAGCTTAGACTCAATGCAGAGCTAAGCCCGTCCACACGCACGAGAGGAGAGGAGCAGCTTTGTGTGGGAGATACTGAAAACTAGCTGTGTCATAAACATTTTTTCCACATGACAGCGACACTAAGAGCACCAAGTGAACTCACACGCGTAACTCTTTGAACTCCACCGAGTTTTCTGATTAGTTCATCCATGTGCTATGCCCACAGATGTGCAGACGGTTCTCATGAGGCCAATAAAGATGATCAGCTAATGTTTGCAGACTCACAGATGAGATCCTGACCTGAGCTGAACTTTTTGCTGACGCTGATTCTTAAGAGTAGCTGAATCTACATTGGATTAAAAATGTTACATTACCTTGTATAACCTGAGCCACTCTTCCTCTTGCTTGCCTGGACGGAACCAGCTGTCTGTTATTAATTTGGTACAACCCACTGCATCCATCTGATGGAGATGCTGCACTTGTGTTCAGATGTTAGGACCAGTGGTAAAAATGCCCCGGAAGGCCAGAAAACTTCACATCAACAACCACATCTATTTCTGTCTGACTGAAGCATCCATTCCAGGGGCCATTACTGTCAAAACACGCGCACTCAGACCTGGAGGTGTCGTCATGAATAATTCCTGCTCCCTCTTTCTTGTAGGCTACCACCTGCTCTGCCTCTGTCTGTGTGGGTATGTTTATGCATGAGACATTCATTATTGAACTCTGAGGAACACAGATATTCTGAGTAAACATCTAAAAGGATGACTCTAACATCCGACATCCATCCAGTCGTTCAACCTTCTATCGTTACATAAGATCATAGGGTGAAGAAATGTTCGACGCTGCAGGGTTAAACACCCGTGGAGAACAAAGAGGGTGCAGCAGAAAAGACAATCAGGGCAACAACAACAAAAAAAGGAAATAGAATTCTAAACTTTTAGTGAGCAGAGGTGGTGCCAGATGTCTTTTACGCAGCCTTCATTGATTTCTGACTCTCACCAAATTGGTCAGTGGTTGCCTTGTTTCCATGGTTACCATAAGTGAATGTGAAAGGATGTCCAAGAATGATGGTAGTCACTTTGCCTCAAAAGCTCTGATGCAATTGCTGACCTAATATGAGCAAATCTGTCGTTCCATTAGTCTCTCTCCTTCCATCTGCGTGTCACCCCTGCTGTATTTCCGCACTTCCCAGCCAGCTTATCTGTTGATCAGAGGCTTCATTTGTATGCGAAACAGTGTGTGTCTGAATGTGTGCTTGTGCGAGACAAGGTCAGCCACATTGCACAGTCATTCGTCTTTGCCATCCTTCGTTTATCACAGCAGAAGAAGACTCAGCAAAGGTGCGCAGAGGAGGAGGGGGGTCCTTGATCCAGAGTGTAAACAACTTCACTGTAAACATGCCCTCTATCATGTTTACATCTCAGTCTATGTGCCCATTTCCTGCTGCAAACACAAGCTTTAAGATAAAATACTTGCTTTGACATGGATCAGTGCACAGATAAACTACTTCTTAACACACCGGACAGTGCATAAACTCAGAAACTGCTTCTTAATTACAAGGACACAATTCTTTTTTTTAGATGTTTAAATATTTTATAGGCTGGTTCTATGTGAAATTTAACAGCAGGAATAAAATTTGAGGGGAAAACTCATAAAATTTAATAGCAGTAAATATCATACAGCTTTGGACAGGCAGACAACACTGTTCTGTGTTTCTGAAATTGAGAATTACCACCTTACAGTTGTTGCCTCCTCTAATTATTCACGTTGCAATCCGCATCCATGTCTTGCCAGATTGCTATGAAGACTTTGAAAGAATTTTATTACAGATATTAGATTTGTTTTGGTTTTGGTTTTGCTTAAACACAAGTTATCTCATGTTTAAAGGAACAGTTCACTCAAAAATAAAACTTCTGTCATAATCTCTTTACCCCACGCCGAGGGAAGGTCAGTTAAAGTTTACTGGTCCACTAAACACTGCTAGAGTTTCACAGGAAAAAGGCACTGTGGTCATGTCCCAAACAATTGAAGTGAATGGCAACCAATTTTTAAGCACATAAAAAAACAAACAAAACTATAAAATGCTACGGTATGCAATGTTGTGTCTGTGTTTGTGTTTGCTTGCCCGTATCTGAATGCACTTCCCATCTTACAGGCTACTGTGAACAGTGACTGAAAACATGGTGTCAGATTAGTTTTTAAAAACAAATTGGCTTGTTGAGGCTTTGGGACACTTAGATTACTTCACATGAACAGTATTTAATGTTTTGTTTTGTTTTTTTACATTTGAAAAGTAGTCACCATTTACCTGAGTTGTTTGGGTGATTACCGCAATGGCTTTTTCTTGCGAAGCTCAAGCAGTGTTTTGTGGACTGAAAAAATTCACCTGACCTTTCATCAGCATGAAGGTGACTAGATGATGACTGAATTTTTATTTTTGGGTGAGCTATTCCTTTAATTCCAGCTACTTATTTCATATGAATACAGCATGTTCCCAACTATTTGCACAGAAGAGTACAGAGGACTGAAGGGGGCTTCATCACATAGTGCATTCACCTGCAGCTTAATATCGGCTTAACAGGCAAAGTAAAATAATAAGAACAAACACTCAATGAGAAGGACAAATACTCAGGAGTAAAGTTTTTTTTAGAAAATGCTCTTTATTATTAAATAAATAAATACTGCACTTTTCTTACACAATAAGTTATTCAGGACATTTTCTACCAAGGTGATAATGGCTCTTTAGGGATCCTTGAAGAATTCCAGGTACTTTTTTTAGTACTTGTTGTTGTTTTTGTTTTTGCATCATTCTCTCCACCCCCATCACTTTACCCCTTTGGTTCTCAGCTCAATGTGCTAAGCCCATCTGTCAGTAAAAAGAACAAATCACAGTTTTAAAAGTTTGCGTGATGTTACATCCCTCCCACTACTTCACGCACACACTCACACACACACACACATATATGCAGAGCTGAACTCTGAAGCATTCACACACATTAGCAAATCATCTCTCTGCACTGCTGAGTTGGCTGTGACATACACTGTACAGCATTTACATTATTCCACAGTTTAGCTCTGGGTACATTCAGAGCATCAGTTAATGGATTGTCTCTGTAAAACAGAACAAACTAATCTGTACACATTTGAGCTGGTGCCAGCCCAGCGTTTGTCATTACTTTTCAAACATCCCTCTGTTTTCCCCCAAACATCTGGGGTTCACATTCGTACCAACATACTCGATCCAACAAGCTCAGCCTTTCATCTCCTCCAACAACCAACTTACAAATCAGTCCTTTATCATCCATTGTCGTTGTGCTACATTTCATTCACATCCACAGTCTGTCTGCATTATTATTTCACCTGCACCTCTGCTGAGTCACAAAGGTGCGACGGTGAAGGAATGTTAATTTACTTTCCACAAGTTAGTCCTCACACTTGTCCTTCCTACGCAGAATCCAGGTTCCGCTGCAGCAATGCAGAAGCACAATGAGTGGATCTGTCTCTTTAACTCTGTCCGACACACATTATTGTAGGTTTAGCTGCATCTCTGCAGCAGCATGTTGAGGGAGTACACCATGCGCTCGCGCAGATCAGCGGGGCAGCCGGACGTCAGCAGAGTGCTGAGTTTGAAGGTTTTGGAGACACGGTCTTCGTTGATGTACGTCAGCATGTACTCGTCCCTCTGGCAACACAGGATGATCTTGGTGTGGTCGTGGTAAAAGTTGATCTTCGGAGATTTAAAAAAAAAAAAAAGTTTAGTATTTTATTCTTGATCAGTTTTCACCAAAAGAACATTGCAATTATCTTTTTCAGTTTTGTTTTGTGGTGTAACCCTCTGAATACTGTTATGCATTGCACCTAAACAGAGTTCCTCTGCATGCCTAGCAACAGCCGCGTTTCCCTTGCATGTATTTACCTGGAAAGTGCCGTCGTTAAAGAGCATCATGAGGGCGCGGTCGGATTTGAGCCACTGCAGCAGGTAGAGTCTAGGCATGTGTGCATCTGTCATACTACCCAGGTCCCCACCCTGAGAAAGCAGAAGGGTAAAAGACATGAGGATTAGACAGGCTGCAACCTGAAAGATACCATTTCTAATGCCTCAGGGGTGTGGAGACACATAAGAGCTTAAGAGATACAGATTTACTTACATCCATCAGGTTCTCCTCCATGTAGTGGGAAAAGTACTTGAGCACAGTGACCTGGCCCACAAAGTGCTCAGGAACCTCACATGTGGGAAAGACAGAGCGCTGACCCAACTCTGCATAGTAATGGATGGTCCTGAAGAAACGAAAAGTAGAAGATATGCAAAGAGTTATGCAACCACTCAGCTAAACAGATACTAAACAAACAGGAACCAAACATCGGTGGTGATTCTTGACATTTGAAATCTGTTGGTATTCTTGACTGAAAAGACTGCTCTTGCTTGAAAACAGATAAGATGCCATCAAGAACATTAGTGGGATGTTTTGGCCTGAATGTTCTCATTTTTTCCTTATTTTCTGGTAAAGAAAAACAAAAGCCAAGCCATCCCTTCATTTTGGTACTTATCTCTAAGTATTAAGAGGTTCTTAAAAGTAGTTCTATGTACACTATGGCATGCTTAAACAAGCCATCTCCATTACATGCAGTGACTAATATTCTTCAAACTAAAGGTGGAGTATTTGGAAAGAAAAGAACAGTGCATACTTTCTGTCTGGCAGGAGGCTCATGTGGGTGCCGTTGTTGAAGAGAACTCCCACGGTATGATCAGACAGTTGGTAGCCAAAGCCGTACTTGTTAGAGTAGTCCACCCATTTAGTCACCCATTGAAGATTGCAGCTGTTTGAGCACTGAGGAATGTCGTCCGCTGGAGGGTGAGAACACAAAAGACGAGGATTAGAATGCAGTCACTGGGAGGATTGAAAGAAATGTCAACCATAAGTGTGCAACCATGAGTATGTTAATTCCATGTATAGTTCTTAGTGAGTGGAAGGAGAGTGTTAAAAAAACCACTCACCTATAGGCATGCTCTCCAGACACCCTCTTAACACACTTGCAACAGTCTCGGCCACGCTCCCCGTTGTGCTGTCTTCCAAGCCTTAAGGAGCAACAACAGGAGGTCATTTAGCTTGACATCAAAACAGTAAGGTACAAAGAAATTTCTTTGCACTCCAGCTGTCACGTCAGATTGCTCTATAATCAATTCATTTGTTCAATTTTCTACATGTGCATTAAATTTTATATCTAAGTTTGGGAACAAGGAGCACTTCTCCAACACATTTAATTTCTGCAAAGAACTATTCAAGCACACCTGATCCTTCCCTTTGACTCAGTTTCTAATTACTTAATTTGTCTCTTTCTCTTCTCTGTCATCTATCTGAGTACAGGAACCAATACTCAACTATCAAAAATCTGAGTAAATGAAGAGACAGCTCCTCCATGCAAAGTGTCAACTCTGATCCCTCCTGTCTTCCCCACCACCTGCAAAAACTGATCCATCATCCACTGAAACCTCGATATCTCCCCTTACCCTTTTTCATCTCCTCATCCCTCATCCTTCCTTCTGGACTCTTAATCCATCCCTTGCCATCATCTTATCTCTCCTTCATCAATAACATGCAATAAACTAATGTGAATCCCTATCTTTCTTGTTGTAGTCTTTGTTAATTTACAGTTATAAATTAAAACATAGCGTTAAACAAAACCCATTCATGTCTCTCTGTGATTACTGTCTGTGTGCAAAACGAGGTGAACTTACACTCACTGCTGCTGCTGCAGCTCCCCAGACTCCCTCTGACGATCAGACGGATGGTATCTCGCGTCGTCGGGGACTGGCTCTCTGTTGCCGGGGCAACAGGGCTCTCAGCAGATGGCGGAAGCGGACTTCCATTCTGAGGTGGGAATCGGTGACGACAGGGGTCAGAATCTGCGAGTTTAGATCATCTCCTCCTACTATGACTCAGCCGTCACCCACAGAATTAAAGTGGTTGGCTTGAAAGGTTGAAAAATAAGTGCTTTGAGTTTGTTCTCAAACTGTGCTTGTTATAAAGTTTAGTGCAGCATCAGAGTGACTCATTGGATTCTCCTCAACATGATATCTCTAAATCTACTCATTCATTTAACGACTCAGTGAATAATGTAGCTGCAACATCACCTTGGCTATCCTGTTTTGTTGAATAAATGACTGCTCACCTCAGAAATTTTTTTGCTCTGTTGTTGACTGATGACCGTTCTCTCCAGGTCGTGCTGCAGTTTGTAGATCTCCTCTTCCTCTTTGGTTAACTTGTCTATCAAAGGCAATAACAAAAGACTCTTAACCAGCAGCTACATAAACTGACACCAGATCAGTATGTAATGTGACATGTGCTTGCCATCATCTCAAAAAGAGGTTTAATGATGCCTCTTATGGAAACCATCATTTTACGAAGTGAAAGATAACAGGCTGGTGTGACAAGTAACAGTTTAAGTGGCACATTAGTGACTTTAATGCAACACTTACTGAGAGTCTCGTAGTATTTGACCTTGTCTCTCCTCCCCCCAAAGAGCGCAGCGGCAGCTTTCTTGAAGAAACTCTTGGCTGGACTGGAGACATGGAAATCTGGAGCTGAATGGCAACAGCTAGGTGGCAGACGCTCTGGACTGAAGCCCTGCAGAGAAGCAAAGTGGGTCAGTGTGCGGCTGGTGGGAAGGGGGTCACTGTTATACTGCTACAAAGTGACATTTAGAAAGACACCGAGTGGAAGAGACGGACAGAGAGGCAAAAATGGTGTCCCACCTGTGTGAAGAAGTCGTGCCTCAGAATGTGGTCTAGGTTGGGTCTGTCCTCTGGGATCTTTGCTAGCAGGCTGGCAATTAACTGCTTAGCCTGTGGTGACAGGGAGGAGGGCAGTGAATAACGCGCCTCTCTAATACACCTGTATGTCTCCTTCAGGTTGGTGGTTTCAAATGGTGGTCTGCCCAACAGCATGGTGTACCTAGAGTGTAGACAGGGGGCAAAAGTTAGCAGCTTTCCATCACCAAAATTATTCTATGACTTTATCAGGCAATGATAACAAGAATGCACAAGTCAAAGAAATATGATTCTGTTGTGTTTTTTAGCTGATTATGTATCTTTAAACAAAAATCAACAATAATTACTAAACCACTTAAGCATCTAGCGATGGATTTGCAGTTTGCCTACTCACATTACGCAGCCAAGAGCCCAGATGTCTGATTCGCAGCCGTGGCCCTGCTTGTTGAGCACCTCGGGGGACAGGTAGTTGGGAGTTCCACAGATCGTCTTCCTCCTGTTTCCTGCTGGCTCCAACTTGGCAGCCAGACCAAAGTCCCCGACCTTCAGCTCCATCGACTCACTCACAAAGAAGTTACCTGAAGGGAAGAAAGGGGAATGAGATGATGAGCACTTGATATTTAACCCAGGATCAAAGGCTGAATACTGCACAGATTGATTAAAGAAGTGAGACAGTGTAAAGAAGATTGCTGTAAAGAAGTGCACAACATGTCTCAGCTCTGTAGTAAGTCACTGCTGCACAAAGGTTCCTTACCAAGTTTCAGGTCTCTGTGAAGGATCTCTTGTTCGTGCAGGTACCTCAGTCCAGAGACAATCTGTCTGAGGTAGTAACGCACCTCTGGCTCAGTGAGCACTTTGCGAGCCTTCAGGATGTGAGCTAAAGACTGCAAAGACAAAACATAGAAAAGGCAAGGGTTATAAAGCTGTTTCCTGAAGAGTAACTATCCTATAGAAACACATATATTATTATCATGATACTATGTTACATTGATGTGCTGTATCAGATTTATTTAAAACATCTTTGGTGGTGAGGGCAGACTCTGAACACTGCCGATGTGCTGCCTCACTGATTTTGGGTGCAATGCAGGTGTTATCCTAATTTGAAATAGAGCAGTGTCACAGAACAATGAGCAGTGTTTGGAGACTTTCATATGTCACAAATAGCACTCACTTTTCTACTGCAGTATTCCAACAGGATGTAGATGTTCTCCTTGTCCTCAAAATGGTGATAAAAGTGCACAATGTGCTTATGGTGCAATAATCTGTGCAGCTCAATTTCTCTGTCAATCTAGCGGGGGGGGAGACAAAATGGTCAATATTGTAACTGAGGGCAAAATTGTGATAACTGTTGTCTGGTCATATCACAGCGCGCACAGGCACCGGAGCTGCACGCTTACCTTCTCCCGCTGGTGAGGTTTGGAGACGCGCGCATGTGGGATGATTTTGGCTGCGTAAACTTTGCTGGTGGACAGGTCGGTCATCTCATAGCATTTGGCAAACCCTCCCTGGAAAGAGGAATAAATACACTGTTAGGATGTTGCGTCTTCAGGTTAGAGTGGTAAATCCAAAAAGTAGGTAATCTGCCTGCGCTACCTTGCCCAAAACTTTTCCGCGGCAGTAGCATTTCCCCGAGGTAGGATCGGTGATTATCCTGGCCATCTCCGAGGGCGCACTGCGATCGTCCATTCTCTTCCGACGAGGTTCGCAGGACCTCTGCGTCGCCTCACACATGCTGCTGCTGTTCGTTTGTGGGGGGCCGCTATTTCTCCGTACTTCCATTGAAAGAGGTTTACAGTCCCGCACTCAGAATGCAGCCCGGAGAGTCACATCCGAGGCTTTATACTCTGGCACCCACCCCACCCCGCTGTCTGCCGCCCTCTCTCTGACGTCACGGTGTGAAATGAGAGCATGAGATCTGCCTGATATCGATCTCCCTGCATGTAGCCGACATGCAGTGTGTTGCTTGAGGCACAGACGAGAAATCAAAGGGAATAACACAGCGCGAGGAATCGATCATCAAAGAATTTAGATAATTTCATCACATGCGGTGCGTCCATAATAATAATACAGCCAGAAATGCTCTGCAGTTCACCTGTTCTGTTCATGAGATCCGGGCAAGTAAAATGATCTTATAGGTCTACGTTTTGGTGCAGAACATAATTCAAAATGTTGGAAATCTGATGCATTTAATCGATAAAATACCCATAATGCAGTGGATAAACAACATCTGCATTCGACTCATGTTCACCTTCTCATGTGTTTCAGCACCAAAACTCAGTTTGGAGCAATAGTGCCCTCAAGTGGAGCTTTTGAAAACCAAGTGTACGTTATGTTGCGATAAGACACAGACGTGAGACCATTATGTTCAGTGGAGTGTGAACAGAGGTGTGAGAAGAAAACGTTTTATGGCAGAAAACTGATCATGAGTCTGCATGAAAAGGCTGCATGCTTCTGTGTTTGTTTGTAGGTGAATGGCCTAACTTTCCAGCAAATATGTACTAATCTATGGTTTTAATTTAACTGCTAACAGACAGGGAAACAGAGGGCTACGCATAAGACCAATGTTCTCAGATTAAAGAGCCCATTCCTCTACCCAGCTGCATGTTCCTTATAACTCTGAAGGGTCAAGTGGTACGGATAATTATATAAGCTTATCTCGTTAAAACCCCCCACATAAAGAAAAATGGGACTAAAGTACTGAATTAACATACAAAAATACTGACTCACACTAGCCTGCTGCTACAGAGGTTTATTAGTGCTCAAGTGGAAGCAAAACCATTTATTAGGTAAGAGCTCTCAGACAGAGAAAGCTATGGCTAAAGTAGACAGGAGTGCATGATGGTATTTAGAACAAGACGAACAGAAAAGAGTCAAAGGTTCAGTCTGTTCTTGCAGTGAAAGGTTCGGACAATTACCGCGGAGGCGAGGAGATGTCAAAACCATCCTGACATTTTGCCTCGTCACAGTTCTTCTCATCCTTTCAATGTCCAAAAACATTTCAGGAGGATCACTTCTGCTCAGTGCTCACATTTTTCTTCACTTCTGGTCTAAGAAAACAGAAGTGTCCGAGGGTTAAGCGCTATAGAGAACGACAGTGCTAGGACACAGAATAACCGATGGCGACTTATCACACCGCTGTGTCTGGTCCTTTTCTAAGGTGTGAACGAACACTTCTCATGTCATAAGCAAAAGTCTGGTCCAGACCGGAGCCGACAGACGATCGTTGAGGCCAGTTGGGGAAAGGAAAACGACAAGCAATGACACGCGCATCATCAGGAAGCTCTTTCAACAGCTTCTCACCCAGCATCGCCATCTGTTAATCAATCAGAACCGCTAAATGAGTCACTTCAAATGTCATGCATATGATATAAATTGTGCAGCATCTAGATGTACAGGAAACAAATACCAACCACTCCTGGAGCAAGGAAAGCTGTCACATTGTTGTACACAGACAAATCCGTCTGTAAAAAAAGAAGGACACAAATATGGTCACATAGCATCTTTGATTAGGCTTAAGGACAAAAAAACATCTTTGTTTCCTCCAAGTCTTACCTTCCAGAAGTCTTTAGTAACAAAAGTCACTTGGCTGGAGGGGACTCCTGTCCAGCGGGCCTTGCTCCTGGCATAGGCCACTAAAATGGAGTTAATCTCAAAGCCTGTGCACTGGAAACCAGCAGAAGAGGCAGCAAACACCTGCAAAAATCAAATCTGACTATCTGTAATACAACTGCAGTATCCTGCTAGAGAACCGGCAGAAAACCAAACAATACACAATACACTCAGATTCAAACTCCAACACGAATTTAAACCATTAAACACAGTTTCAGAGGCAGGACTGCACCCTTGTTTTTAGCCACACACAATGTATTTTTATGAAACTACTGCATCATACTTACAACTCTTCCATCTCCTGATCCCAGATCTGCTAAGCGACCTGTGCGTCCCTCGAGCAGCTTCATAATGTTCAGTGTCTGATCTTTACTGGAGGGCAGATAAGGAACCTGCGCCATGGTGCAAACAACCGTCGAGTCAACACACGTGACCGGCAGTGCAGTAATTACTGTTATTATTTACAAGACTCCCTTGCTATAAAGTTGGCAATTAAGTGCTCTTTAATCTGTCGCTCAAAGCCCCCTGGTGCAGAAAAGTCACTATTAGGTTCTACTGAAAGGGAGAATTACGAGCCAACATAAATTGCACTTTGTCTAATTTTGATGTCGCTTTAACCAAACACTGCAGCTTCATTGTCATGTGAAAACATCTCTGATTTTCTGCTGACTCTTACCTTGACTCTGATCTGTTACTTACTGTCGGCAGAGCCTTTTCCACAATATCTGTCTTAAAGGAATAATCCTGCGAAAAATGATCCCAAGGTCTTTTCTGAATGGGCACTCATCAAAGAAGACCTCCAGAGAGTTTTTTTCGCTCATCGACCTGTATCAGCTTTGACCGGAGCAAAGTTGCAGCCCAAAAACAGCTAACATGCATCGCAATGGGGCGGTGTGCAACACGCTCACAAAACCGGCTCTTTAAACAACTAATACTGCTCAAAATAGCACCATGCGCCTTCAGTAGCATGACTAGGGTCTCTACACATAAAACCAAGCAT